>JABASF010000472.1:0-40924 GCA_019776145.1 Harlomillsia oculata | reverse complement strand
TATCCTGTCTACTTTACTTTATCGACTCAATGTACATACAATAATGTAGGTTTTTTGGGGGTTTTACCGTTTTACCAGTTTTTCGGCAGTTTACTGTCAATTGCATTTGTCATTAAAATAAGCATAGTTGTAAGTTGTAAATTATTGTAACTTTGTAACTTCAACTTGCCGCATTACCACTGTTGACTGTTGCCACCATATAATATCATATTACAAGTTACAACGTCGTGTGGAAAGTGACGAGGAGAGACTCCGATCATATCGAATCAATTTGAGATGGGGAAAGTCTAATGACTAAAGAGTGATGACTATGACATTGACACGACCTTTCACTAACATACAAAAGTAAACGTTGAATGCGATTCGTCAGATGTTTAGTTCATCACTCATCACGAAACGCGATTAGATTTGGTGACCTCGTTTGCTATTCCGGATGCCTTCATTTGTGTTTTAAACACTGGAAAGTTTTTAAAAGACTATACGAGTAACACTAACTAAGCACATTTGCATAGTGAAACAAAGAAGCAACATGACTAATACACTACAACTACAAGGTGTCCATTTCATATTCTACTAATTCTACGTCGTTGAGTTGACCAGCAAAATGAACGCGACGACGAAATGCCGCATTTTTGATGTCTTTATTAGGGCGAGGAACCAAATCCACTGGAGTACGAAAAGAACTGCAATGGTTCCCCAAAGATCATGTATATCCGTCCTTATTCAATCCACCATTGCTACGACTCGTCGCATTCGTTGGGAACCCATAAGAGTCCACGCCGAGGTCCAGATAATGAGTACTTCCTAACGAATTCCCATTTCCGTGGCCATTTCCATTCCCGTTATTGCCATTGCCATTTCCATTACCACTCCCATTCGTTAGCGAATCCTTCTTGCGAAGTGGTTTCGTGTCCCCTCGGCATTTTAATGCGAATTTTAACTCGCTTGCCATTTGACTTAGTTTTGTTTCCTGTGGGAATCGTTAATCACGCCAACACGTTTTAATTTACATGTCATTAAGAAAGGTTAGCTTGTAAATCAGATTCTGGGTATTTGGTAAGAAAGTATTGGAAACGTACCCCTTCCTTCGGTGTAAGCTCTCGGGATTTCCACAAAAATTCAAAGAAGGACACCAGAATGGACAGAGCACAACCTCCAACCAAAACCACGAAAACCCCACCGACATTGGCAAGTTCTAAAGGCTTCACGTCACCTGAACCACCAGAAGGCTGGAAACCAATTATGCAATACGGTTTTGTTTATCAGTGTTCGTTTTAAACTTAATTTAGAACATCGAATTTCGAATAACAAATACCGCGCATAAAGTTTCTTTACGCTCTTCCTTCCACCACTTTCTTTTGAGTTCATCAAGAACTCCCTTTTCTTGCAGACTTAGTATGCCGCTGCTAAATGCTTGTCGGAACCTCGAATCTATATTGATAAGCAAAATATATAAAATATAATTTAAGATTCTTTTCTGACCGTTTTAATATCGAATAATGCTTATCAATAGTATGACTATTTACTATATGATTATGATTATGATGTGCTTACTTTTCTTCAATGCAATGCCGTATCCTTTGCTATCCAGTAATCCGCCAACCTGAGCCAATCCGCATTTTCTCTCAATGTTGTATTCAATGACAGTGCTTTCCATGAAAAACGCAAATCGTCCTTCCATTGCTAAGACATGATCAACAGCTTCTCTATTGCTTTGTTTGAATGGGCTTGGCTTCATCTTTTCCATGTTATCCCATATAACCTTCTTCTCAGGAAATGGCGAATCCTATAATTGTACATCATTTATTACATTGAATTCAACGAGGAAATAGCGCTACTGTCATCCCATCACAGTCGTGAGTAACTCGTTATAATAATGAGGTATTGATTTTTACTTTGAAAAATGATGCAGTAGACCCTCCTTTGACACAGCCATATTGCACTCTCGTTTGTTTCGGCAAATCTGAGAGACTCTTAATGCTTTCATCCAAGTCTTGCACAATGAGAAAAGTAGCCAAGTTGGCTGTGTAGGATGATACCATAATGAGAGTGAAGAACCACCAGATCCCTGCCACCATTCGGGTAGAAACGGCCCTGTTTACCATTTCAACAAATTAACTTTCAAATCAGCACAATCATGTTGATGTGTGAAGAATTCAGTGTTAGTTCAAATCAAAAGTCAGTACTTGGGTGAGATATCTATTTTCTGACGCATTATGGATGCCAAAGCTATCCACAAAACATTGAATAAAGTCATGTCGTTAGTGTAGAAGAGATTGCCATCCTTGCAACACGGGTTAGCTAAAATCCACTCGTATGGTGAAATTCTATAAAAATGTTTGACACTGGATTAGTGAATATAGTTTTGTTACAATTTAGTTTCATGTTTAGGTGAATGATGAGACAAAACACTGAGCATATTAGTTTATTTGAGCGTTTGATTAGCTTTCTCTTAGTTTCGAGCATCTCACAATCTCAAAATTATCTCACACAACGGGACGGTTAAGTAGCATAAACATCTCAAACAACATCAGAATAACAAAATCACACCTAGGTGCAATGTCGGAACCTTGTTGCATGATACTGCCGATTGTGAACCAAAAACTGTTCAGTAACGTAAACTGATTTTCCAGCTCGTCGGGATCTGTGATACTTTAATAACGATACAAAACCCATAAAGTAAAAAAAAATAACAGGAAATCAAAATAAAAAATGAGTTCATTTCATTTTTTTTACCAAGGATGAGGACAGTCCCACTCGATTGGAGTAATCCTTAACAAAGTAAACAAATTAAAAAATATAAAACGAAAACATTCAAAGTATCATAATTTTTGAGTAAACTCTGCCGCGTACAAAAAGATCAAAACTGTAGAAATTCACTTGTAAGTTGTAATATGAAAATATAAACGCAAAAACATAAGTGACGATTAATCAAGAATTAATGCTAATATGACAAGGTGAGGTTTCTTCGTGATCGTGAGTGGATGTGTGATGTGATGAGTTTAAAAGTTAATTGTTAATACCGAGCAAGGACGAAGAGAACAATGGAGACTCCGAAGAAAGCGAATCCCATGTAAATCCATACATTGAGAGAAAAGGGGGACATGAAAGAGAACAGACTTGGAGGTTTCGCTTTGGGCTGAGTAAACAAAATGGAGATTCCAAGGTTCATAAAAGGCATAGTGAAGTCGACAGCTTTTTGACGGTCTTTGTTGATAGTCAAATCTCCTACGGCAATGTCGGCCACCTTTTTAAATTCATAGAATAACCACAATCAGCGAATAGTTAAAATTATTACGTGAGAAAACAGTATTAAGGAACGTGTTAACATGTACGTCATGTACCCCATCAATGATTTCTTTCATCATGCCATTCCATTTCCCATCACTGCTCAAGCTACCATATTTTTTGTCGGCCACAATCTGAATTTTGTATTTGAATCCCAATCGTTCGGCCAGTTTTTTCACCAAATCAACGTTATAGCCTTCAAATTGGTCATTACCAAACAGTGGTTTTTGCGACCTTTTCAACATGCAGAATGGATCGTTCTAAAATGCGAAAACATGAGACAAAACTTTTAACGACAACCCAAATTCGAAACATGAAACATTAAACTATTATGACATCTAATCTACTAATGTTAAGGTGTAATAATAATCATCTTAATTTACCATTATAGTGGTGACAATTAAAGTTTTGTCTTTAAGATCTGCAAGATCTTGGTCTGCCGTGGATGCTTCAGTGTCTGGCTTAGTCCAGTTGAACTTGGTGACAAACTTTTAAAGGTACATTACTGAAAAAGTTCCTGTTCAAGTCAATAAATATTGTCGAAAATGTGCATTCATTTTAGGTACCTTGGACGTAACTTGAATTACATCCATTTGAACATCGGTTCGATAACCAGTTGTATTGAATTGAATCAATCCCGTCAATCCTTGTAATTGTACCTTCAAATAATAAGCGAACAATGATACTGAATGATACTTATGAAATTATTATCTGATCCCAAAAAAATGTCAATGGTAGCAACATCTTAAGGGGGCATATCGCATATTGTTTACATTGCATATATTACCATTTTCATGTAATTTATGATTGAGTATCCATGCTGCCATGTTTCTGTTGAATCGCAATTCAATCCCTTTATGTCGATTCTTTGACTGCTATCCAAAACATGTAACGCTTTGCTAAACAATAGTACTGCATCGTAAATAAGCGCAGTTTCCGTCTAAAAACAAAAATTTATATTCATATCAAACATCAGGATATCTTTCTAATTTTAATTACCAACTCCATTAAAGTGATTTTCAATAAACGCAATCACCGTTGTCTTACTTTTATCATATTTGTAGACGACGTTGCATCAAATGACTGCTGAGCTGCAGTCTGTTTTCGATAAGGTCCGTAGTAACCTTCATCCCCGTAATAATAAGGATTCCCTGCTCCAATCACTTGATGTCTATGAACATTTCCATTTGAGTTACTCAGTGAATTCCACTGTCGCAGAACAGCTTGGACTTCCGGTCGCTCTGGATCTACAAGACGAAAGGCTGTGATGTTCACATCTCCATATTTGAAGTCTTCGATATCTTGTGTATGCAGATCCTTTATAAATAGCATTAAACAGCATTATGCATCAATCACAAAAGGCTGTAAATAGTGTTTTAAATTTGTCTTTGATGAAATCAACTTACAAGCGAAGTTATGATGTAACTATAATGGAACGTCAGCATTCCGACTTGCTGAGCTTGTTTGAGCACTTCAACTATTTTCTCAGTGCTGCAGTCGATAATGATGTTTTTGTAATCCGTATTGTACAGGATATCTTTCAGTAGTGGCCTTTAATAACAAGATAGCAAAACTTTACATTTCTCACAACTTTGTTAGGATAGTAAACTTTATATAGATGTTGCATAAGCATAATTCATCTAAACCTGTAGTCGTCACCGTCCGGTAATTTTCGCAACAATGCCTTACGTTTGGACGGAACTGATGCTTTCACTACTTCTTGTAGTTTGTACAAGCTCTCAGGATTCTCGTAAAGTATCACGTATGCTTCCCAGTCGAAAGCTTCTACGAGATCATTGAAAGCCTGAAGCAAAATAACATTGTTAAATCATGTTNGATCATTGAAAGCCTGAAGCAAAATAACATTGTTAAATCATGTTTCTACCGAAAACATGAATCATGTATTCTTAAATTAGCGTTTACCCGACTCAATGTAAACGGATGTGGGAATAAATTGATGAGATAATTTTCTTTTCTTATTCGATAATCCCATTTTGTTTCAATGTGAGGAATCTCAAAGGCATCAGCAATGGATTGAACATGACTGGCGGCTTCCGGCGTTTGCGGTCCGAAAATACCCGCGACGCCTTCTCGTAACATTTGACAAACTAACAGATAAAATAAAAATTAAAATTAAAGGTCGCGTAATGACTTGCATTACATGGTTTCATTAGATCATTCATTAGACTATTTCCTACTTTTTTCAGTCGAATGGAACGAATCTCCAGACGCCAAACGTTCAATCTGCGTCTGAAGTCTTGATCTTGGTAAAATTGTATTTTCATTGTTCACTCGGTCAACTGCATGCTTAAATGCAGTTTCTTCCGATGCATCACCTTGGTCAAATAAACCACCTGTAAGCCATTTAAAAACGATTGCATTTGAATTTTTGATTACTTTTATCAAGTTAAAATCTAATTACAATTGTAATTTATCTTATTTTAATAGGCTTTGATTGCTGCATTTACCTATTCGAATAAGTTTGGGCAAACCACCAAAAATAGGTCCCTGTGGTACGACTAACTGGGCAGATGAAAACCAAACGCACGCAAAGGCGATGAAAATGACAAAATTGAAATTGAAGAGTCTTTCATTGACATTCGTGTGCAAAAACATCCTTGCTTTGTTGGTCACATTGAACAGTGACGATTGACGATTAATGATAAAATATTGACGATAGTTTTATGATTTCACTTTTTCATTTCTTCCTTGAAAGAAATTACCTAAAATATCACTTTTAAATATTAAGAAAAAACACATTTTCTTCAAAAAGCAGTCGGCATTGTTATTAATATTTTGTAATGCAATCACTTCACGTTATAAAAATACTGCTAAAATGAATGCAAAATGTAAATGCCTAAGATGCAAACACAAGATGATAAAAATACGTCGTAGTTCTTGAGTTTGTATTCGTATACTCGGGTTTCGAACTGGATAATAGGATAAAAAACCCTGTATTGCGTTATTGTTTTTGTGTCCGTCGACAAAAAGAGCCTTGAGCAAATTCTCTGTTGTGCTTTGTGCTCTTAAATTGAATTAAGCTTTGCAATAATCCTTTGTAATGAAAGGAAAAGGGGATGGAAGATCACCCGCCTCGAAAAAGTGCAAGTGTTTTTCTGAGGGCAAGATTGCGAGGCATTCGCCTCACCCACGAAACCGAAACTGCTTCTGCAAAACTTGAGCTTCTTTCTTTTCCTTCGTTTCACAGTTCGACTTGTCGGCGTTTTAAATTTAGGAATAAGCTAAATTTAAACACAACTTCTTGCATAAAGGCCAACTAGAGCACGAAGCTTGTCGCCGGTGTCTCTCGTCTCTTCAATGTGACTGAGTACTTATTAAATACCTGCAAAAGGAAGGAACGATCTATACAGTCTCCAATTTGGAGGAGCATCAATAAACATGTTCACTTTCTTTTCACATACATATAAACACTTATCATGAACCTCATTTTTTACGAGCATAATGAGCAAAAACCATAAAGGAGCATTCAGTTCCTTATCATTATCACACATTGGAGAGGCTTTTTATTTTTCTTTCTCTTTTCATACAACCATTCAGAAAAATCAGATTTATTATGATCTATTATTATAATCTACTATATGTTATACACAGTATAGTACACATGTTACATTCGCTCCTTACGCAACTCTTCTGGTATTCAGTTCTGCGGATTCCCGAGCTCGAATGGATGAATGAATTCCGTAGATCCGAAACAACCAGACGCTAGATTCTTTCCCTTTTACTCAATGTAACTGTATTGCACTTAATATACTTTCAAATGACAATCAGAGTCTTGTCACTTGTCATTCCGTTCTTTAATTGCTCATCAATTCAAACAATAGACTTGAACTACTTTACTTTTTGTCTCTTCTCCTTCAACTACGCATAATCTTCAAAGAAACACTTGAGTTAATGTGCTATAGTACAAGGTAATGGTACATTAACGTCGTCACTGTTACAACTCTAACAATCACTGAGTTTCTATTGAACTATATAAACCACAAAAACACAAAATAATGAGATTTTATACAGAACTAAAGTGACGTCTTTAACTTATCTACTGGCTTAATTTCAAATAAATAAATATCTATTCATTGTACAAATTCAATTAAAATATTCTTAATAAGAAAATTATTTCATGACGCAATTTGCAATCTTAAGACTAAGACGCTCTTAATCCTTACTTTAAGATTCCTCCAAACTTTATTGCAATTTTTGTAGACTTGTCGACTTCTTCCTTGAAATCTTCATTTTGACGTTTGTAGCTCATGAAAAGTGCAAAATTTTCTAAACTTAACTGCAAATGCGACTTTTGTACAGCATTTGCATGCACGGATAGTAGGAATTAGAATTTATAACTTTTAAAATGTGTTACATCATGGGACGGTACTCAAAAATCCTCATCGTAGAGCAAAACCATGAAAATGAAACCGTTTCTCTTTGCCATTTGAGTTTGTTGCTCCTCGCCGTGAGTTTATGACAAAAATGCGTTTAATAAGTTCACGTGTATCGTTTTTCTGTAACATTATCGCTTTTGTAGCTTTTCCTGGTGTTATTTTTTGAAGAAGCTTTGCAGCTGTGTTGGCAATAAGTTTGAAGTGGTTGTGAACAATTTTTACGATGGATAGATTGCTTCAGTTGCACAACATTACAAGAGTGAGCACTGACGACTTGTTCAGTCAGACGGTTCCCTTTGGTCGAAAGCAAGGTATGGAACACTGCCACCCACACTCTGTTGCTCTGTTGGTGGCTTGTTCTTCTTCACGGGTTTTTTGTCACCCTGGCATTGCAAGGCGAATTTCAATTCCTTCCCCATCTCCCCCAGTAAAGATTCCTGTCCGGATCAATTTTACAGTAGCATTATGCTTATTATGCTTCGTATTTAGCATAATATTTTGTAGCGTAAAAAGTGAAATAAAAGACTGAAAATGAAAATTCATTTTAATTTTAACTCCTCTACTTCCTACTTCCAAGTCTTCCATCGAAAGAAGGAATTTTCACTTTTCACGTACAAGTTTGAATTGGGGTTGGAGGGAATCGGGGAATCACCAACGTGAACCTAATGTTACGCTATGTTAGGCTTTACTGTACTAATAAAAATATATCAATACTTTTCCGGCTTTTAAGTAGCACACAGGACACAACCACACAACACATGCCATTGGGTTAAAGAGAGTAGAAAATGCATGAAAAATCCAAGTTTAGTCACGCTGAAGGAAAGTTGTTTGCTGGAGCTCGAGCTGTTAGAAAGTAATGGAGAGTACAATAAGTTAGCAATACACTGTTAACCTAATGTCTTTTCAAGTGAAAGTTAATAATCGATTTAGAATTTTGTCAAGAGTGGGAAAAATGTTAAAAATAACAATGCTTCACAAAGTACACTTACCCCTTCGTTACGACCTAATTTTCTAGATTTCCATACGAATTCGATTAAGGCCATGATGCAAGCTAAGGCACATCCTCCCAACAGTACTACGAAGACACCACCGACATGGGCAAGGGTTAAAGCTTGTGCACCACCGCTTGACACAGCTTCAGTCTGTTCAAAAGAATAGCATTTTTGCACAAAAATATAATGTCGTTGTCAAATTAGTTTAACTTTGACCAGTCAAACAGCATGACTAACTTGGCATTGTTGCTCGTCTTCAACTTTCCACCATTTTCTTTTCAATTTTTCCAACTCGCCCATTTCCGCTAAGGTCAGAATTTTGTTACTGAAAGCATCTCGGTATTTTGAATCTGAAATTAAGGGAGTGATAATGCCAAAAAATGACTAATTGTCAACGTTTCCTGTCGATATTAGTATAATATTAGAATTATAGAATGAATTGAGTATGTACTTTTGCGAAGGGCTATGCCATAGCCTTTGGAGTCAAGGAGTCCTCCAAGTTGTGTGAGTTGACATTTCCGCTCAGTCTGATACTCAATGCTCACAGACTCCATGAAAAAAGCATATTTACCATCAGCTTTGGTAACACGTTCGACACCCGCCATATTGCTGTCGACGAATGGCGATGGCTTCATGTTTGCCATATTGTTCCAAATCTCTTTGTACAAGGGGAACGTAGAGTCCTACAAAGGGAGCAACAGTTCCGTCATTTTATTCCTTGTGTGAAAAATCCAATTTGTTAAAAATGGCACATGAGAGATCTTTTGAAGAACCATAAGCCTTTTGGAACGCGACGACTGTCAGAATGAGACAAGTCGCGGCTTTTGCATTTAATCTTCAGAATTCATCAAGCATGATGAACAAGCTGTTCATTGCTTCATGTCCCCACAACCATACTGTTCTAAACATAGATCTCTCGGGACCGAGACAGAAAAAATTCTACGTCGTCAGCATAGAAAACAAGTGAATGTTGGCCAAATTTCACATTTTTGCCATGGGCCCATTAATTATTTGTCTACGTGGAACATTTTCCATCTGCCCTTTGACTTGGAACTCTTCAAGTTACAACTTTTTGGCTATTTTTTCATACTTGCGAAAGGTGAAATGAAAGACGGAACCATAAGCCATAAACCATCAATGCGATGGGATGTTACACAAAAAGCCATGTCTCAAGTCAATCAGAATGAGAAACACAAGTCGTTCAACCTGAGCTTGTGGCTTTTTTAAAACTTTTTTCTAATTAACTATAGTATGTATTAATAGTATTCCTTGTAGCAGGGAACTGTTGAACAATTTCCGTCTTTTGAAAGTTGATATTGAAATGAAATCATTAATTTATTGTTGAACTGTTTACCCGAAAGAAGGACGCAGTTGTGCCGGATCCGACACACCCATATTTAACTTTTGTTTGTCCTGGAAGAGAAGTGACGTCATTGATCCCAGTTTCCATACCTTCATTTGTCAAGAAGGCAGCTAAATTGGCTGTGTACGATGAAATCATGATCAATGTGAAGAACCACCACATTCCTGCCACCATTCTTGTTGAAGCTGCCTTAGAAAGGTCAAAGCATCATTAACTCCAATCTATTTTGACTTGGTTGTATTAAATGCTTTGGTTAGCAATGCCAATAAATAAGACTAATAACATGCTATGGAGTTTATTGTAAACAAACTATTAAACTATAAAAGCTAAAAGCTAAACTAATTAGACGAGAAATGACGCGGAATGGAAAAAGAGGTAATACTTTGGGTGCAATGTCTGAGCCCTGTTGCATCACAGAGCCCCAGTTGTGCCAAAGAGCATTCGAAAGGTTCAAGTCGTTTTCGAGCTCATCAGGATCTTTCTCGCAGGGGTGAGGATTCAACCACTTTCGCAAAACAATACAAACAACACTTTTAATCAAAGGGTTTCAATTCCAATCCATATTCAAAATTCAAATTCCCATTTTCAAGAATTGAAATGCAAAAGGGTAGAAAAAAAGGTAGGAAAACAATCGATGTACCTGGTATGGAGTTATCCTGTCAAAAAGGGAAAGATCATAATCAGTGAACAACAGCAATCAATCAGTTTTTTGACAATATTAAAAACCATCTTATGTACCTTAAATTATTTTGTCACGAAATCATGAAACTTATATATATTTAGTAATTAGTATTAGTATTAATTAAAACATTAAAAAAGCTTGGAATGTGAATTTAGTAATCAAAAACGGTTTCGTGCTCGTGCTGTATAGGGAAGGGGTATGACTTTTGTTGGAACACGCTCATCCACTTACGACAATAGATAACAAAACCGATCAAAACGAGTTTGTTAATTTCATTGTGCCAAAATACCAATGCATAACGTATAGAAAATCGATAGCTAAAGAAAAGCTGCATTACGCGACTTTGGGAGGAAATCGCAGCCCTGCTGCATAAGACTCCCGAACGCAAACCAAAGCGAGTTGAGCAAATTAAACTGATTTTCCAGAATTTCGCCGAAATCTGGGGAGCATGGTGCTGGCTCTTGCCAATCAAAAGGAGCGAGTCTATACAAATTATAAATAAACAGCCAACTTGTTTCCAATCATAACTATTTTAATTTACATTTGTCTACATGTCTACATATTGCATTGCATTTTTTTAGTTTGTAGGCTAAACATTAGTGCATAAAATTCATAAATGTATATACATTAATGCCAATGCTAATTGTTAATTATAGAACGAATCGATTTTGAACAACTCGCAACTTTCACTATAATTTGCAAAGCCGACCGACTATGCAAAAACAATCCGAGAGACGCCAAAGACTTGAAACCTGTTTATTAATATAACTGTACGAAAAAATACTATGTTTCATTAAAAAATTAAAAAAACGTAGAACATGTGCTATGTGCGCAATTATTATAATACATGCAGATGCAGCGCAAAGAGCATCTTTCACATTTGAGCTTTTAACTTAATATTGTTAATAAAGACAATGGTTTTGATAAGATGGATTGATAAAGATTGATTACCTTGCTAGAATGAATAGAATGAGAGAAACTCCCAGATAAGCTGTAGCCATGTAAATCCAAACTTTCGGGTCAAATGGAGCCAGAAAGGAAAAGAGACTTGGGGGTTGTTTCACTGGTTTATTGTACAAAATGCTAATACCCAAATTCATAAATGGCATGGTAAAGTCGACAGTTCGCTCTCGATCGTAAGTTATAGTCAAGTCTGCAATGGCCAAGTCTGCTTTCTAGAAAGATTTATAGCACTGTATCATTTTCTTTGTGTTATTTTTATTGCGTGTACTTAGAAATGTGAAGAATGTGAAGAAATAACACACTCCATTAAGAATTTCTCCAATCATTCCATCCCATTGACCAGTGCGATTATTTGGTCTCCCATAGTTGTTGTCTCCAACTTTGACGATTTTGTAGCGAAACTGCAACTCTTGTGCTATCATTTCGATAAGATCTACTGCGTACCCAACATACGTCCCATTTCCATAAATATCCATGCAATAAGGTGAACTCTGAAATTATGAAAAACTATCCTTATTAATTATTGGTTCTAAATTGTATGTCTCATCATTTGTTAGTAATCTTTACGAGTTTTGTTGTCACGATCAATTCCTTGTCTTTGAGATCTTCTTCCTGTTGTTTCAATGTTTCTTGTGCTGTTCGCGTCCAATGGAATTTATCACCGTTTGTACCTTTCGAATCCCAAACACCGATTTTTGACAACCCCTGTTACATTGATAAGGTTTAATAAAACAATATCTAAATATTGTTAAAATTAGATGGTTGAATTTTTAAAAAATACATTTTGGGTCAACTCCATGACATCTAATTGAAAATGAGTTCGAAGGCCGTCCGTATCGAATTCAACAATCCCGGTTAGTCCGTCAAATTGCATCTGTCAGTTACACATGTATTCCAGGAATTATAAGTAGCTAGTTCACCAAAAGTATACACTAAAGAGTGTAATTAATAGCAGGCACACCTTTTTGAGAAGGTCAATCATAGCAAATCCATTGCGCCATGTTCCTGCTGACTTACAATCCAGTGGTTTGATGTCAATAGTTAGTGGTTGACTAGAATCAAGTGCTTGAAGAGCTTTGGCAAACACGGCCAATGCATCATATATGAGTGCCACTTCCGTCTGGCAAAATCAATTAGTACTCATTTTGAATTTCATTCTAAAAACACGAGAATCCAAAAGGAAAGAATCTCTACTGCCATTCATAAATATAGAGTTTGTATTGCTAAATAGGGAATAGCGAAAGTTTGAGTGGAACAACGAAACAAACGACGATTGCTCGTCTTTTTCTCCTGGGACCTTGAGCAGCACGTGCCGTACGCATTTCTGAATTAGGAGTGAGAATCCTACGAGTTTGTCTTTTGAAATGTTTGGGAACTTCATTAAAATGTATGTCAGACAAGAGCTCGTTAATTTCCCTAATACTTCACACGAACATCACGTGCCTCATTCATAGTTTGGTGCTAGCGTCCATTTAATCGGAAGCTTTCTTCTTTCTAGTGTTGCATTTTGGGGATGGGGAGTACGTTATAAGGACAAAAACGAGACTATTATACATGGGCAAATGAAAGTAGGAGAATTTTTGTAGCTTAACAGCAGTAGTTACTGTACTATACATGTATCAGTACGTGTAGTTTTTCAGGAATTACCTTCAGAACATTATTTGGTAAGGGCGGAATATTAGAACCCTTGGCGGGTTGACGAGCACGACTTCTGTAAATGGACTCGTCCACAAAATAATTTTGAACACTTGAACGGTTTTGAAAGCCAAAAACAACCAAATTGTGCCATTCGTTTATAACATTGACAACATGGGAATTCTGTGGGTCCAGCAACCGGAAGGATGTAATGTTGACATCTGAGAATTTAAAATCTTCTGGTTCTAGCATGTGAATATCCTAGTAGAATTAAGCATATAATGTACTTATTGGTACTTTTGAAATAGAATAATTCTATCGATCGCATATGTACTAAAAATAAAAAATTATCATACCAATGACGTCAGAAAAAATTTCTTGTCCTTCATCATCCCCGTTTGCCTGGCATGCTCAAAAATCTTTGGAAGTTTGGTGGTATCACAATCAAGAATAATATTCGATATGTCTGCGTGAAGTCGAATTTCTTTAAAAAGCGGCCTGAAATCAACGTACATACAAATTCTTTGAGTATTGTTGCGAATCTCCTCTGGTTGAGTCAAATTGTGTACGCACCTGTAATCATCATCTTCTGGTAGTTGCTTCACATGTGCTTGTTTTTTATAGGGGTCTGAATTGACCAAAATATCTTGAAGTCTTACTAAACTTTCATTGTTTTCGTAGATTATGACGTATTTATCCCAACCCCACGCCTGAATCACATCTGCGTATGCCTACAAGAAATAGTAAGAAATAGTCATTTAAACTTAAACTTATTTTGCTAATGTTTTTCGAAGAATAACGTTTTGGCAACACCTTAAAACGTTAAAACTCATTCTCACGAGTGTGTTACTTGCTGGATATGAAATGATTTACGAAACGATCCGACACGTAAGACATGTTGTGATATTTTAATACTCGTTCGTGTCACCCACTCAGTGACAAAAACGGTACAGCATAAAATACAAACCAGAACATAACACAGAAAGTCACAAACACAATCTATTGACAGTTTAATACAGCCTTTATACCCAGTGTGGCGTGGGTAGAAGATAATACTGATATAGCACTATAGCACAGGAAAGGAAAGGAATCAGGCATTCAATCTTGCTTTTGCAAGAAATCTTTAAAGAAGAAGATATGCCGGTACGATAGCAAGTTTCTCTAAAATTCAGTTCTTTCCAACTTCAGCTTTGGCCAATATCCGCAATTGGCTCTGATTTATCTGCTCTTTATTACCCACAGCCAAAAATATGAGTGCCAACTGGGTGAGTGGACTATGCATGAAGGCATGAAAGAAATGAAACCATAAAGTTTAGTGGTTTGAATGAGTTTCACTTGCCAACCTGCCTTTTTTGCTACCAGCAGGCGTAGGGATGAAGATGCGGAAAGCGGAAGTCACCCTTTAAGTAACAACACTCGGAGAAAGGTCATCAAAAAAAGCGATACATTATGTACACGTACCCTGCTGAGTGTCGCCGGATGAGGAAACACGTTGATCATGTAATTTCCTCTGCTTGAACGATAATCCCATTTCGTCTCAATGTGTGGAATCTCAAAAGCGTCACAGATTGATTGAACATGACTTGCCGTGGCTGGCATTTGTGGACCTAATATTCCTGCTATGCCTTCATTCAGCAGCTGGCAAACTGAATCCATGTAAATCAATTAGGGTTCAATAAATTGCGAATGAATCATGAAGTGATTAATGCGGAAAATGTCAGTTCAACTACTAGAAACTAGACTTGCTAAGAGTTTCTTTTGCTCAATAATTAACAGACAATACTTAACAATTTTACTAATATTCAGAACAGAATCCAGACCCAAGAAAGCACAGAATAGAACCTGGAACCTGGACTAGAAGCTTGGAATATGAATATTACTAATGACTATTTATGACATGACATGACCCACACAAAGTCCGTGTAGCTTTAAATTCATCCGTAGTATAAAAGTGTGGATTCTGGAAAAAGTCAAAACAGCGAAGAAATTAAACCTAAATGATTTTCAATCTGCCTTGATTGCATTAAAATATTCATATCAAAATGAAAAGTACTGTTCTTAAAATAGTTTGTTTGAAGTACCTACTTTCGGAAGTACTTTTCGAAGTGGTTGTGTCACAAAAGCCTTAGGTTGAAGTTACATTACAAAAAGTTGTGTGATGTCATAATGAGTGGAGTCATGAGCGCAAGGAATGTCAAGGATTGTTGACTGACTCGTGCATGAACCTTTGGGAGATCCAGAAGAGTGCGGTCGGCATGAGAAAACCATGATGAGATCAGACATAATTCGAAGTTGAGTAGGGCAAACGAAAAGTGACATTCCGAAGATGACGGAGAAAGCAGTCGTCTGGCTTTCGCTACGTCAAAGCTTTAGTCTTACGAGGAATACGATGAGGTCGGTCCAGTATTATAATATAATTCCTTTGCTTCCTAAGCTTGTGAGACAACTCTTCACATCTCAGGGAAATATGCGATGATGTGAAATGGAGTTGTCATATCGAATGATATGGTAAAGGGAAGCTGCTGGGTTCAGCTTTGTGATCTTACCGACATACTTTCCCTTAATGCGAAACGAAAAATGTCTAAAAAAAGAAAGCTGTCCCTTTATTATGTAGAGCGTAGTATACGTAGCCGAGCTTAAGCACAAAAAACTTGCAACTGCCGCGTACGTACAGTATTTTGTAGCATTGCACTGGCTATGGGCTTTCCATGTGATTTCTCCTCATTCTATACACTGGTTGACTACGATGAAGACGGAAAGACTTGTCGTCTTGTCTGACAAATGTCTGTCTCGCAAATAGAATAAAGTTGGATATGACCATTTTTGCGAATAGACATGACAGAAACATTTACATTTGTCGAGGCTGTAGTTCAAAACGTCACAGTACGACAAAGGATCATGCTGTCATTTGACATTTACAGAATTCCGCAAAAAATTTGCACACAGCACATTGGTCTACACGGTAGTTCAGAACGAACAGAACTTACTGATGATTTGCCCCTGATGCAGTTTACCGTTTACGACTTTTCTATTATAAAAGTATAGCTGACGTAAACGAAAGTTTTAAAGGAACATTACAGAACAGGGAATAATAAAATGATTCATTTACTAAACGTGTAGCTAAAGTCCCCAACAATAAAATCTGTGCAATCAGGTAATTAATGTTCACTTTTTGGTAAAATTAGCAGGTATATTGTCTAGTTGTAAGTTTTTAGTCTCAGAAGAGAATCTTAAGATACTTTTATTTTTCTTCCTTTTTCCTGGAATGCTTCTGTATCATAGATAAGAAAGATATCAGATTTACAATTGTAAAATATACGTCTACGTAGTATATTACTTACAGTACGCCAAGTGCAAGTGATGAATGCGAACGATTTACATTACAAGAACGTGGAACGTGAATGTATAGTAGAAACAAATTCGCTGACGCCTTCAGCTCAATTCTTTTCCTTTTCTGTTCTTCCGGAAAATACATACCAAAGAAGTATGTATAAATAAAAAATATGAAAATTGTATACGAAGACTAAAGCAAAGCTGGAAGTTCACTGGAAAAGACGTCGTCTGCAACTCTGCAAGATTTCAAAATTCTTTGCATTTCACAGATGCGGATGAATCAAATCTGAAGGGCAAAAGGGATTAGAATTTACACCCACGTTTCGCATTGTAGATAAGCTAAAGGTTTCATATTCTCTTCCCCCTTTGCTGCACTCTCCGTATTTCCATTTGCACGAAAAGGCAAAGCAATGTTGGAGAAAGTATATGAGCGAAAGTCAAGTGTCGTCACAAAACTTGAAAACGTTGAAACACAATCCCTACTTTTCTGGTACTGTTTTTTTTGCGTTGGACTACCGACTGCTGTTCGATGCAACGACCCAACATCAAAAGTTACATCCTACGCACTTTATGACAAAATCATCCAGAAGAAGAAAAACACGACGGACTTTTTGATGTAATAAGCTTTCACTTCCACTCATTGCCGTCATTTGGCTTGTGTGCCACTTCATTTTTTTGTTTGTCACCAACCAACCGACACTGAGGATTACGATCATGACTCAAAAACTCAACTTTATGAATATTCATTTTCATACTTAGAACCACACAATTTGAATCATTCTCAAAACCCTAAACTTTGTAACCGTAAAAGATGACTTTTCATTTTCATTCTTCTTGTCCAAAACTTTTCCTTCTTTATCCACACTCCCATCATATACATTAAATTAATTGAGTGGCAGTTTTAGCTTTTCACCACAAATATAGAAAAAAACCTTCAACTCCACGGAGGAGTCGTAAAAAATGTGGCCTAGTACGTCAAGACTTCGTGAAAGTTCAAATCACAACTTTCAGTTCAATTGCATCTCCTTCAAAGCTTTCGGGATTTAGTTTCAGTTCCACAAAACAAAGGATCTCAAAAAACGCCCCATTTTTAAAGATAAAGTAAGATTCTGTTTTGATTTATGAACTGGGCAGTAAAGTGCAAAGCCCAAGGGTTAACTCTTAGTGTAAAAACAATATTGAGCAAAAGAAAGCTATAGTCATAGTACTATGTATTATTTTGACTGTTTATAGGAGATTAAGTGACGAAAAAGCAGAGTTAGATTGGCTCTACGGATGAAAGATGAATTATGGCACCTTTTTTGGAGGCGTGAAAGGAATCACCGGAAGGCAACCGCTCCAAGTGAGCACTTAAGCGTGATCGCGGCAAGACATTTGCAGCTACATTCACTCTTTCGATTGCGTGTCGAAACGCTGTTTCTTCGAATTCGTCCCAAACGTCAAATAACCCACCTGTGAACAAAGATGTCATTTCATGCTGTATTTCATTCACTGCAAACACCGTAACGATCATTTCATTATGTTATGCTTCGACGTCGTTGACTTATATAGTATATCTAAATATGTTGATTTATCATTGTTTATCAATTCTAGTTTTCTTGCAGGTGCGGTATGGTGTCGGTCAAGCAAGCCAAGCCAGCATGGCTCAGCATTTTTCAAAGTTTCCAGAACTCGTTCATTTGCACACCAAATGCAAAACTAAGGGCATATTCGGATTCCTCGACAAAATCTAAGATGTCATCATTGAACAGCCTGGCGATTTATACCCGGGTTTTTGAGAAAATCCGAAAAAACCGAAAATACAAAAAATGTAGGAGGTAATGACAATGAAGTAATGCAGGTCGATGTATAGTTTGTTGCTTATTGGTTTATCGATTTGTCGATTTCTGAATTAGACTTCCATTCATGATGCTGACTTTAACTTTGCTGACAATGTGAAAATGTGAATGTGACAATGAAGGGAAGTGAAAGTGAAATGTCACCAAATTTCAAAGAAATTACAATTTTCCTTCACAAAATCAAAGTCGATTTAGCTTTTACAAAAAAAGTGAATGTGCGTGACTCGTCACAAACTTGGATGTTCTAATGACCGTTGAATTCAAAAGGAACGATTTAGTATTGATCAGAAGTCGGATTCAGAATCAAAACGTGCGAATGCGAACGCTTTTTTGTCATTTTTGGTTATGCAGTAATTTCCTAGGGAAAGCAAAATTTTGTACTCAGAGTTGGTGTGGCACTATGAAAATGTTCATCCCTTCGTTGTGTGATGTGTTTAATTCGTCAATTGCCTTATTTAGGAAATAATACTTTCCCTAATCCATTTTAAGTAATCTTAATTGAAGTCGTTAAAGCTGCAGTTATATCTTATATTGCAATTTTGGGTTAATTCGTTTCGTCAGTCGTTTTGCACTAATACAAATTAATGACATTCAAGAACAGCTTTCAGCGCTATGGCTTTATACGCTTTTATGTAATGTACTCACTCCAGTTCTTATACTTTATATTATATTACGGAGTTTAATGTAATTTATTCTGCAACGCGGATAACAAATTATAGTACGAATTCCCTTTGGAAGTGACACATTTGCCCTTTTCGCGTTCTTTTAATGGCCTACGCTTACCACAATGTAATTTGGGAAATTAAATGGACAAATTGAATATTGCTTTGTTGTTGCAGTTCTTGAAATTGCCGTAGTCTTGTCTATTGTCTTGTTCTACGTGTTACGATGATGTTGCATCTTGCATAACACAACATGCACAATAACTATCGATTATCGATGTACTCTACATTATTAGCTTCGTAACTTGTAGCTTCGTAGCTTCGTATTCACATTTAGATTAATAAATGTGGGCAAAATAAGAATATAACAGTTGTCGCTGATTGTTATCATATTGTCGACACATAAGATAATGTAATGTGAACATATCATACAATCCGCATCCTTCCGTTTACTTTATTGTAAATGTGCAGAAACTGGAACTTCACAAGGAAAAGCCGGTAGAAGCCTCAAACATAGCATACAAGCTGTTTTCCTCCTCGTGTAACTAATCTTTTGAACCTTGATGAACTGCAAACGGAGTCTTATATACATCAGAGAAGAGTCGCAAACTCACAATTTCTTAGAAAGGAAACGCTGTAATGCATTCCTTGAAGCATTTTCATTCTTTCCTTGACTGTCAGTTTGTGTTTGAGAAATACTGACACTTCCTTCTGCGTTATTATATTTTTATTTTTAACTCCCTCAATGTGCAATGTGATGCATCGTCTTTTTGCCCTCCCGTCACTGTCTTTCTGTATGTCTCACTCATCTTCTTTGTGTGACAACGAATGGGGCCCGTCGCCCCAATCCATTGTTCCGAGTTTTGTCTTTCCTCCCGGCTTTTTTGGCGAAAAACTCCCCCATTCAAAGTCTTATACTGCTTTAAGTCTGGATACCTCGTAGTTTTTCCCTGCTAAAAGCTTAGCAATTTCTAAAAAGTCAGAAGAACAAAAAAATGAGCGTGTTTTTTTTGTAACAAGAAATGTTACGTACTATATAATACAACGCACACAACTTTTAAGACAAGACGACTCCACTTGCACCACAAACTATCACGGGTCCATGTGTACATCATGCGTTCGGATTTTTATGACTCCAGGCCACTTGGCGTGGAGGATTACTGCTTTAGTGTTCTTTAGTGCTATTTGTGCTGCTTCTCTACTGTGTTTTAGCCACGGACTCGTGCCAGCCAAGAGTGGTTTATTGGTAACCATATTGCACCCTTAATATGTGCACGCAATCCCAGCGACACAGTCTGGACTTTTTGGGGTGCGAAAGTAGTCAAAAAAATGTAATTTAGACTCCACCAAAATGAGAATTTCAAAGGCTTAAATAACCATGAAACACACGCCGGTTTTCACTTTCATTTCATAACGTTTTCATTTAACCGTTTGTTTTTAAAAGTTCTCAAAGAGAGTTCCTAAGCGAGCTTTGGTTAGCGTGCTTTTAAAAAAAATTAATAGTGTGATGATGCGTATTATCAAATTAATCTTGATAAATTGATAACTCCCTCTGTGTGTGTAAGATGATCCGATATGTAGCAGTCAAGCAGTTCATTTTCTCTGTTAAATGGTAGTATTACAGTAGTGTTGTAATATGGGTTTTGGTTGGAGTCTCTTCTTCAAAACACGGGCTATTTGATTTGAATTCTCTGTGGCAAACATCCAGAATGCGAGAGATAAAAATAAACCTTGGGTGCTATGCCATTCAGATTCAACTGCATTACACACTTTTCCCGCATTGCCCACTCTCTGCGACTTGTACTATGATCATGTCTCCTGAAAAATATGCTTGCGGAGTGTTAGTGAAAAGTGAAACTGCTAGCAAAAAGTCAACGTCACCTTATGAAGTCCTATGTATGTAGCCTATGTATAGTCTGGTAAATAGTACTACTCGGTTTACTAAAAAGGTTTGTTGTGTTACGTCTACTTATTTGAAAGTAGCAACACAATTTACTATCTGCTCCCCCACAACCGAGTAAACAAGAGATATATAAAATTCGGAGCCCTTTTTTCAAGTACAACTGTACAACTACTCCGTTTCTGGAATTTCCGTTTTTTATAAAAGCCGGAGCGGTTTCTGCGGTACGCAGTTTTGGGATTTTGTTGTATACGCATTCTCTACTTACCGGTTGTAGTTGTATAGCATTGTAATTTAACGCTGTGATTTGCATATTTGAATGCTATATTTATTGTACAGTTAAATATGCTGCCCATGCCCAAGTTCTAAGTAACGTGAACAAGATTAGTACTAAATGGTACGTTAGGAATACAAGAATATAGGTTGTATTGTCGCCCACTGCGTCATTGACATGTTTCACCTCTCAATGGACTAGAGTCGGAACCCCATCGGCGTGTTTTAGTTTGAGTGAATCGTGCCTTGTATCCCGGACTCGAAACATATTTGCTATGATTATTGTTACGGTTATGACCCCATTACGAGGATCCAGCACTAAAGAGAAAGTGCACAGTTGCATTGAACGACAGAACAAATAGACACATGGACGTGGAAATCGTTTGTGATATTCACGGGGACGTTGTAGTTGACATTATGGAGTATTTATGCAATTTTGTGGAAATAAAAGTAACTTTCGGAGGAACATAAGAACAGCTCCATAAAATCTTGCAACCTGTGCTGGGGCTTTTACAAAGATTCCGCACCGGCACTCGGCAGTTTGGGTGAAAGGCAAAGTCGGCGTCTTGTATTGTGTGCGTGTGTCGTGTCCTGATATAGCATAATATAAAGGATGAGAAGTTTGAACAATGCAATTGTATAATACTGATACTATCTTCAGTTTATTGCTTTTATTGTTTATGCGCATTGTTTTTGTCTGATCTGGGATTCAATTGAGCTGAAATATAGTATTACAAAAACTGTTTTGAGTTTCTGAGTAAAGACGATACCGAACTAAAAATATATAAATATGTTAGTCAAAATTACAATTAGATTCATTATCGATCCGATCAGGTCCTGATGAGTCTCCGGAGTGCCTGAGTCCTTATAAATACGATTAGTATAGATGAGATGCAATTTATGATATTTATGATGTACAACGTTCAGTTAACGTTGTTATAATTCTGGCTCATCCATTGAGTGCTTTCACATTTTTAGAATTATAATGTGATTTTGTGTTCAGTCTTTGTTGCTACAAACTCCTGCATTCATTGACCACGCTGTTATCAATGCGGTACTTTCACCAGATCCACACGCACAATCATGCGCAAAATTCTCATAAAGAAGGTGGGAATTTCTTATTCCTGCACTTTATAAGATTACGGCTTAAATCCCCGATTCACTGACGTATCTTTTAGTTACACTTTCTGAATTTTTTTGTATCCCTGCTTTTGATGTCCTAAAGTCACAAGGTTAGATGAAAACGATGGATTGTCTTTTTTATTTACATATAGAGTTCGGACATGAGAATCGTTCTGTACACACATACGGATAGACGTTTGCGTCGAACTTCAAGTTCGTGTACAACCGGAGTACATTGAAAGAATCGGATGCTAACGTTACTACGTAAAGGAGAGAAAAATGCATGGGAAAAAGAAATAATCGGAGTGAAAGGCAATGAGGAGTGAAGAATTATGGAGACAAAAATGGCTCTTTTCGTAGCCATCATACTCTCAGCACGAGTTGATAGCCTCCTGAGAACCATAACGAAGGAATAATGGCCACTCTGTATGAACACTCTGTTTTTGTCCCAGCCTCCACCTCAACCACTTCGTCATACACTATCACTTCCCAAGTCTCAGCCTTGTTCCACTTGCACTTTAATCGGATCCCAAAACTCTCACTGTATTTACCATATGGACACTTTGAACGCTGGACTTAATTTGCATATTATGCAATGAGACTTTCTGAGAGTCAACCGTATATTTCGTATTCTATATTCTTTGACTTTTTTGTACTATCTCCACACGCTGCGTAGAATTTATAGTCAAATGTGTAGTACTTTTTTGGCACTTCCGGCTCTACTGAAACAAAATTAATCTCGAATCTCCTAAAAATCTCTAAAGTAAAATTGAAACGTCTTGTAATTTTAAATTCAGAGCTAGCATAATAAAATTATACATATGTATGAAGATACCAGATTCTAAACGGGCAAAAACGGATTCCTATTGGATCTTCTGGACACTAATTTCATCGGTCATTGTCGCATTGCGTCCATTATTGTTTATTATATCATGACATTGGAGTTTGAAGGTCCCCTGCGTAAATGTAGTGGGAGGCAGAATAAGAGCAGTTCATCATAAAGAGTGCGAACCATTATAATTTATCATATATATCGTGCCGTCACGTAAAAAACCCGGTATTTTTGTGTACCCTCAAAAAACTATACAATCCCGGTTCCACTGTTAACTGGTAGATTCCAAAATGCTAGACCCATTTGTAAGAACATTTTTCATTTTTCTCAACTACTGCTACTCGAGAAAAAGTTGTTTTTGCTCTTAGTCTTGGGAAGAGACAAGATGAGTGGGAATTTTGTATGAAGTTTGTTTGGTTGAGTGAACCGGGCACATTGTCGCAGTGAGAGAAAGTCATAGTAGTCCTCAGGAATGAGCTTCCCTATCAATTCGCCCATCTACAAGTGGGCAGGAAGGAAGAGGATGCAATTTTGTTCTCTTCTTCTGACTTTTCCATGCAGTTCGCACAGCTTGAGAGAATGAGCTAAGAATTTTCAGTGATGCCGTGCTAACTTCAGCGAAACAAAATGTGAAGTTAGAATAATGCGGTGAATGAGACAAACAAAAGGCTAAGACAAAATGAGAAGAAGTAGAGGAGAAGCTCTTTCTCCGATTATTTCATTTTCCGTTCGCTGTTCCCTTCACTTTGCAAGCACATTAGTCAACTTCAGTAAAAGAGAAAGCCAAGAAAATCTTATAATACTGGAAGAACGTAAGGAATAAACTTATCAGACTCAGAAACAAAGCTGGCAATTTAAATCAATTTCTGTCACCTTGTCTCCACACTCTAATCAAGTATACAAAGTGATTTTTTGGAATCCTGCAAGAGTATTTTTCATTCCAACATTTCAAGATAATCAGGTAAATGCACCCATTTTGGAATGTAACAGCAGTATCATTATAAATTCATTTTGTTAGATTAAAATGAGAAGAAGGGACAAGAAAACACTCAAAATTTTAGATTTAGGTTTAGTACTAAATGTACAATAGACTCCAATAGACTATAGTACATTCGACAGATGCATTAAAAAATAAATCAGTGCTATTAGAACAGGAAAAGTAAAGCTGTCAGCAGGATTTCTTGTTCGGAAAAAGTTTGGATTATGATGATGTTGTGGGTTGCTGGTCACTCATTTTGTCCCAAAGGAAATTCCGAAAGTCAGCAACTTTGGAAAGTCTGCGACACTCACGTTAAACAGTTTGTCTTTTTTTGAGCATGAGGAAAATGCCTGGACGTGTGTAAATGGAATCATGAGCTGAAAAAACTCCTGGGGTAAAAAGAGCAAAGAAAGTGTCTTCGCTCGTTCCGTGAAGGTCTTTTTCTTGCTCTCTCTCGTATTTTCTTCTTCTTGTGATGTTGTCTTCAGTACGCGTCTTCTTCGATGTACCGTTCTTGCTTAGACGTTGCTGCGAACATGACGCGAATAATTCAATCATAAAGGGAGACTGCTCATATTCCCCCTTTACATTGTGAATTTCTGTACAAAAATACGCTTTTCTTCCACAGAACTGTTTTCCTTGCTTTAATAGGGATGTATGCATTATCAACCCTTTCGTAACAACGTAACTGTAAAAGCATAATATGGAAAGATTCGCAGGAGTTTCGCTGACAAAAATTTTTGTTTCCTTTCAAAGTAAAAGCAATACAATATTATATGCACAATGTACAGATGCACACACGACCCTTCCGCTATGATTTGTATGGTGTGGAGCACCCGGGTGATCATGTAATAGTAGAGTTTCCTTCAAAGTGCATATTTAGACAGAACTACTTCATATCCGAAAATCCAAAGAGATGATTCCACTTGGATCTTCCATGAACAACTGCGGCAAAAGACTCCAAAATAAAAAATTCCAAACTTACGCTTACTTCCACTTGAACCTCCTCATCGCATGTACATTTTCAACTTGTGTGTGTGTCTGTTGTCCTGTTGTATTTATAGAGACTTTGCTTTAAATCTCATCTTCTTGTCCTCATGTCACCAAATGCTGCATATAGTCAAGTCAGGAGCATGCAAGTCATGCAACCAACCCAACTCAAATTTTTGCAAGTTGGGATTTACTACAGACACGGTTCTTCCAGTCATAATATGCCTGCCTGCTTGCATGCTTCATTCCTCTTGTGCAAAGCATTTAGGCATTTATGTATACCCTCTAGTTTGAAGATGAGAGCAGAAGACGAAGAAGGGAGATTGCGACAAAAAGTGCGCTTCGATACCCGCTATTCATCATGATCCGCGCGTTGGGCCTTGGCCCTCTATGTCATCTCCGCTTTCCCTTTACCCCTTAAATCCTAGTCTGGAGATTTTACAACGATTTTCATCATTTCCGTAATATGTTCTTAGTGAAGATTCATTCGTTTCGAAAGTCAAAGAATGCGTGCGTCTGGTTTTCATCAGATTATGAACGTTTTCCTCTTTACTTTACTATACTTGCAATTTATAATTTCTCTTAAAAACGTTATGCCCATTTACTAAAACTGGCAAAATTCCTTTTTATAATGCTATACGTTTTATATAATGGTTAAAAATGGGGTTAGTATTTAGTTTTAGTCGTAAAGTAAAGTGTTAATTTCCACTTACCTATTTTGATGACCTCAGGTAGGGACAGGACACATTTTGTGGTCAATATCAAAATGAGTGTTATACACAATGAGTGCATGGTTGAGGATGTTTCTGAAATCCGATTCGCCATCTTGTCAGAAAGATGATAAAAGGATAACACCAAGAAAGAAATCAAAGCGAATTTTCACCTTTCATGTCAGACAAAGTGGTCAAGCTTTACAGGAACACAATGGTTTTTTTATACACTTTTTTCCCGTCTACTCGATCTTTTGACTTTTACAACTTCCGATCTGAGGTTAGAAGTTAAGTGGCTTCACTACGTGTACCCGTACAAGTTTTTGACCCTTGCCACGTAATGGTCGTTTCGTTTCATCCAAAAAGTTTTAGTGCACCAGTCGTAACCGTCGACTTCTACTAAAATCATGTCTCACATAAATCATAATGAATTCTGAGAAGAAATCACTTTTTCACTTTCAGAATAACGTTCACATTAGCAAGGAAGCAGTTGTCAATTTGGAAGAACAAACATATTGTGACTTGTGACTCTTGTGACAAAGAAGAGAGGAATTTGAGTAATAAATCGTCGCACGTTTCCCGTTGTTGCACTGTACTGGGGAAATGTGCAAAAAGGAATCGAAATGAAGAAATGCAGTTTGTATATTTAGAAGATTTGGAGAGACTGCTGCGTTTGGTTCACAAATACAATACTTAGAGTCAAATAGCTTTGAGTAATTTAGGGTTGAAGCAATATTTGCATTGTAATGAGCTCGGCTCAAGTTGACTACTCAAGTTGTTCTATACTTATTCCCATTCTGTTTGCGGCTGATTGCCTTTCCTAAAGAGAAGAATAGGAAAGAGAGATGAGAAACCGGGACTCTCGGAGTCTTTCAAGACTTCCTTCTTCTCAAGTGGTGGAAAAGTCGTCCTGTGCAAATTGGTCGGGTTGAATGTGCTGTGGTTTTGAATAGACACCAAAAGAAGACGAGCAAAGAGCTACACAGACGTTCAAATTGGTTTCGTTTCGTTAGCTTCCCTACTATGTGGAGGATGTGGGAGTCCCACGGACTGACTGACTTAACTAAGACATAAGACCCGATCCAATTCGGTTTTCTTCCCAGTCCCGGGTTACCCTCCTCACTTCCACTCCTTCTCATCTCAAAGGCATTCTGGGTGCTTCGAGTTTCGACTTCCATGCCTTTACGGCCACGCGACGACGTTGCGTTTCGTAACCTCCTCTCCTTTTCTCTTTACGTCTTCACTCTTCACTATGCTCAAACCCAACGGGCACTACCGACCACCACACATGACTCTTGCGAGTTGCGACAATCAATTCTTGGGGCATTGTAGTACTTTCATAGCGAATTTTCAATTTTCAACCTGAGTCCTACGATGCTACTATAACAAATGAACAATTTAAACATGAAAAAATTATGTATAAATATACATAGTAGAGCTGACATTATAAAACATTCCTGAGAGACGTGAGATCCAGACTCAGACCCAAAGAGGAGAGGAGATTGACCAGAGGGACAACGATTTAACTGATTAATAAAATTACGTATATTTTTAATACACATGACATAAAATAAAAATGACTGAAAGACGCAACATAAACTTCGTAAAAATCTTTTCCAAAGTCATTAATAAATGACAGTCAAGTATCTTGTAATATAGTATTTACTGTGAGTATAGCTCAACTCTGATTTAGCTGTATGGAGAAAACATAACTTTTGAAGAAGAAAGTTAGACTTCTTCGATCGAATAGCAACATTTCAGTGACAAGGAAACGTTGGTTGGAACTTATGGGAGGGAATCGAGTCATCATGTGCTATCACAAACTCATAAACTGTGAATTTCAGAAAATGAAGACATATGAAGTAAAACTGTCGAGAAGGAAGCTGTTAGTGCCGAGCCGCAGCTCAGCATCAGGAGAGACAAGGAATGTACACCTCATATAAAGTGTGTGGATGGGGTCAGAGATGGGAAAAGTCCGATTAGCGGTTTTTACGAGAAGCCAAAGCTTCCGCTGGCACTGCGGCACCCGCATTACTTTGCGGAGGCGTCGCTACGCCGTCACAAAACCATAACTTCAGTCCTTTCTGCGTTTGCCTCTCGAACAAAGAATTGCAAATGAAGACGCATTCCAGTCTGTTTCACTCCAGTCCATCTAGTGCAATCGTGTTTCGCTTTGGCGAAAAATAGGCATGGACAGGAGAAACGGATACTGAAGCAGTAGCACTCTGTTCTGCCTTCCTGGCGAATGTCTCCTCTCACTCCACCATTTCTCTTCACTCTCATTAGCATATTTGAAATGTCCTCTTGCCCGACTTTTTTTGTAGGTGTAACTTTACAAATGGGATGTCTGTAAGTCACTGCAGTTGGCCAAGACGCAAATCTAGTGTCTATATTGCTCAGTATCGCAGAGAATTAAACCGTTTTTAGTTGTTTTTGTTGCAAAGTAGTGGTAGTGGTAGGATACTAACATATAATGCTAACTTTAAGCTCTTACTTTTATGAACAATACGAAAACGGTCTGCGTATTTGTAAACGTAAATTTTTCTTCCCGTATTCCAAAGTTCCAATAGGTATACTTTTATAGCAAATGTGCAAGCAAATTGGTAGTCACTATAATTATAAGTTACGTTACTTGATTATATCATAGAAAAGCGAATATGCTTGATTATTTAAAAATTATAATTCTGCGAAACTACTCAATAGTTAAACCAAATCGAAACCATCTCTAGGCGCTGCCGATGTCTGTGGTGATACTGTACGCATTGTATTGAGTTCATTTGTCATAAAAGCATTGTATTCCAGCCAATTGGAAAGATTGCGACCGAAAAGGAAAGTCTTAACTCTTTTTTCAACGTCTAAAATTCTCCATTTTCTATTCCAGGAGTGAGTGAGTGACTCGTCGTCAGCGTTTATGTTTATATCTTCCTTGATGCTCTTCTCCTCCGAGTGTCGGGACAGAAACCTACTTCCAACTGTGTTCTAGTCGTCGTCATGTCTAAGTCTACTGCTCTTACCCGGGTTTTTAGATCTGAGAATCGCGTCGTGCATGTCAATGGGCTTCTGTCGCGGCTGCAGTGTCGACTTCCGTTTTCCCGGGAATATGGAGAAAGTCAAAATAGTGAGAATATAAGAAAGCGACAGACGGACAAATTCAAGACCACCAAAGTGGCAAAAGCCATCAAAGGGTCCAATTTGCTGTTGCTCCGTCTTTTCCAGTTTTTTTCATTTTTGATGTGCACTTGAAGAATAGAGACCAAACGCCAACGCCAAAAAAGTGAATGTGAAGAAGCGGCTACGACAAAACTGCACAATCTCATATGCACTTACAAGCCCTCGTATAAAATGAAGTCTAATGCATTGCTGACAAACAGTAACACTTTGACAAAGACATCCACTAAGACTGTACGGCACTAAATACAACTGTAGAATACTTTGTACATTTCAACTGGGTTGTTCAAACTGACATGTTTCAGAATTAGTATTAAAGCACTCTTCTCTGGAAAAGTACATAAAATGACGCACTCTACATTTCTGTTTTTGGAGGTTGGTTTATCTTTCACTGTACAAGTCAACCAGTATTATAGTACAAGGGAAATCTCTACTGATTTTCTAAACGATGCCAGTCAGGCACTCGGCACTCGTGAAAATATGCTTCAGATTTCCACGACCAAAATATGCAATCGGGTATGAAGAATAGTCAAAATTCCAGGAAGAGAAGAGGATATCGAAAGAATTTTATCGAGTGAGAAAACCAACCGGCACGTTTCCATGAAATGTGATGATATAGGTGACTTTGTAAAAAATTCAAAGGAGCTTCTCAACTCGACACGATCGAAAAACTAGAAAAAATGGAGTATTTGGCTCGCACGGGGCGTAAATCCGTGCAGTCATGTGAGTCTCCTGAGGATACCATCAAATGTTCCGGTTTGAGAATGGTTCCGAAGCATAAAGCTGGTTGTCGACAATTTCTCACTTTCACCCCTTCCGTTACGTTATTCTTAAACAGTCTTCTGCAGACCATATCTTAAAGGAATAGAAAGTAAATGAAGTCAATTTCAATATGCACGACCTTTGTAACAAGGAAAAGCAAGGTTCAGAAATGCTCCAGAAATTAAATCGATAGATCAATCATGCAATGACACCAATTGAAATAACTGTACTGCACGCAAAATGTGTTAGAGCGATGTAAGAATTAAGATGTTGGTATCAGTTGGTAACACGTGTTACACCACCGATAGCTGTATACCATAATGACTTGTATTGACGTTTTAAGTGCAAAAAATTCTGCGTTGACATTTGCCCTAGTTAGAAAAAATGCAGAAGATGTCAATAGAAGGAGAGCAAAAGAAGCCAACTCCAATGCATTACAGGCGCTTCCTTGACTTTGGAGAACGGAAAAAGAGAACATTGGCGCAAGTGACGCATAAAAAGTCACCACTTCTTTTGAATGATCAAAAACGCAAAAAGACTGAAGAGACGCGGAAAAAGAGAAGAAGAGACACAAAACGTTGTGGTTTTGCCTTTTCGCTTTCGGGCCAAGTGGGGACAGGAAACGGATTGGCACAGCTTGGTTGTACACGCTCAAAATGTTTTCCTTTCAACTTGATCCTTTGTTGTGTTGAAAGCATTTTCGTTTTTGCTCGCTTCACTCTCTTTTGGCTTTCACATCATTGATTACTTTTGACTTTTCGAAGCGCTCAGTCTTAACCGTCAGATAAGTTTCTCATAAACACTGCCATATAATACTAGTATAATACACGGTAGTTGGTAGGTTAGGTTGCTACCTTGCTACTCTGGTTGCTACTGCAAACTGCAGCCAATGCAAATTGCAAATGCATACTGATTTGACGGTTTTAAACAATGGATTATAAATGCTATTTCATGGGCTTAGTGTGCTGTAGGATTTTATCCGTGAAGAATTTCCTTCGCATTGTCGTGGCACATGGGAAAGAGAATGAGAAGAAATCATAATCATCTGACTGTATGGCAAAAGAAAATTGTGTTTTGGATTTAAGCACAGCTTGGTTTCTCCAGTTGACTGACTGCTGTTTGTGCCGACAAGGCGTAGCTTCGCTGGACATTCGTTTGTTATGTCTACAGTCTGGCGAGTTCCCTCAACTCAGTTATTGTTATGTTATGCTATGTTACATCTTATTGTCATTTTTTATCAAACGCGGCGTCCTTAAGCACCCTGCCCAACTAAGGATCTGCTTCCCACCATGCCCACTTGTTATCCGAAGGATGGAAAAAACATCTTTCTCTTGACACTGTAAGGACCGCAAAGCGAAAAGATGAACGAGTTCTATTCTCATCCTGTACATTACTTCGTTTACTTTTCTCTTTTGAATTGTTTTCACTATGTTCTGTGTTACATTACGAGATTAAACTGCATCTGCTCCTGCATCTGAATCTGAAAATGAAAGCCATCCATTTAATATGACATTAAATGAACACTCACAATCAAACGATGTTCATTTTATAACTGGGAACTCATGAGAGCATCGACTCAATATTGCTTCAATACTCTTCTGTGAACCTGAGGAAAATTGACTAAACGAAGATCGTGAAATTTTTGACGTCATCACGAGAAATAAAGAGAAAGACGCATGGGAGAATAGTAAAGTAGAAATAAAAACTAGAAACTAGGAGATGGTCGTAAATTGCTGCGGATATTAAAGGACTTGAGTGGAGTGGAGACTCTCACATAGTTTTGCTACGCAATTGAGGATTTCTCCCATCAAAATAGAAATATTCCTAAATGAGAGTGACTTGTTTTCACAAGAATGTCTCGGGTGCTGTTGTACTCTTTGTCATAGATCCGGTATGCAGTCGAGTGTAAACGAAATTCCATTGGGTTGATTGCGTCCAGAGTGACAATGGGAATTCACAGAGTTGAGAGCAGTTTTTCTATGAAGAGTTGTTATAACAAAAACGGAAAGACAGTCATGCCGTAAGATAGATAAAGAAGATTTTTAGGAGATGTTGCTAGATTCAGAAGGAAGAAGATTCATATTGTATTGTACTTTTTAAGGAGTTTTCAGGCCAAAAAAGAGTTGGTTTGGTTGGTTGCTTTTATCCTGCCGTTGTACTAATGTGGACAACAGACTGGGTTTGGTTTTTGGGTTGAAACTCTATTGAGTTCGGAAGGAATAAGTTGTTAGTTACTGTGAATCACAAATAAGACGAGTTGAACAAGACTGACGGCGAAATGTTAAGCAAGGCAAAAAGGCGGAGAAAGGCCGCAGATACAGGGAGATTGGTGAGAGATAGTGGGACAGAATTCTTCCTCGGATTCAGATTGTGTCTCTGTGTGACAGCGCAGTGTGTCTTGTCGCCAAGAAAAAGTCTCGTCTGCCGCTGCCTGTGTGGGCAATCGGCCATTATTTGTTCGGACCCCGTCGTCCGCATCCATCCATCCATCGTCGTCATCCATCTCACCATCGGCCCTTTTTCGGTCGGGAAGTCAAAAAGTTTATAATGGCACACAATGGGAGAGGACACATGAACGGAGTTGGATGTTCAAGGAGTCAGTCGACTGAGGAAATGCACAGTTGACCTGGCTTGTGACTCTTTAAGGCTCATCCCAAATAAACGAAAACGAATTCAATTGAATGACAAAAGACCACACCTCGTTTTAAAGTCATTCCATTCACCTTCACTGGAGATTCCACGTTGTCCTTTGGCTTCAAAGGGCGCCGATGACGATGAATTTCCCCAAGACGAACCTTCCAATCGATCATTCCTCCAGAAGGCTGCATTCTGCATTCTTTTTGAATTACTACCAAAATGGGAAAGATTTACATTCCCGCTATCCAATTCACTTTTATCGTTTTATCTTGAATTTGCATCTCGATTTTAGAAAATACGTACAATTTCCAGATTTCTTAGAATAATTTACTTAGCTCATTCATTCGTGACTCATTTTACGGGCCGATGCGATGTCCAGTTCAAGAAAAGAGTTTAGAGGTAGTTCCAGTAGTGTATAATACTAGTATTATAGTATTGCTCGTTTTCTTGTGTCTTTGCTCAGAAGCATACCAACCTCTGAAATATTATATTACTACTTACTACGTACTTAAAAATCAAACGTTCTAAATCTTCTAAACGTTTGTGCAAATGAGCATTCCAAACGTAAACTTAGGGATAATCTCAAATTTTCCCATAAAGGAATGTTGGAAATTGTACGTTGAGAGACTTAATTAATGTAGTCATTAACCCCTTTAAGGAACAGGTAAACAGGTAGCTATTTTGCTTATCAGTGAATCAGCTATCCAAAAACGAATAGTGGCTAAGTAAACACAATCACGCCGCCCAGAATGTCGTTCATGTTGCACTTAGCCTCACGTCGTGCCCTTCAGATTTCAAATTGAGTTGACAATAACGTTTCTTTCGGGGAAGAAACATGGTAAAGTGGACAGATCGTCTTATCTGCATTGACATCATAATGACCGGACCTCAGCGGTGGCTTCAAAGGAGTTTTTGTTGGTGACCTATGGAGCTACTTCAATGTCGATCGTTTCATATGACTTGACACTTTCTACTTCAACACCAATTGCTTGTCACTCATTCCACTCAATTGATGAATCTCTAGCATCTGTGCAAAGGTAAAAGCATTGCTTTGAGTATAGTAATATAAATGTCATTCTCATTCTCAGTCATTGCAGTAGGCCGTATTGCTGAGCACAATACTCAATGCTTCAAGTGAGTCAGATGAGCTTTATAGTTTCACTCTTCTGCTGCTACTTTGGTAATAAGGCAAATATACTGGTAAAGGGCCACATAAACTGTACATTTGCACCAGCATAGCACAATGGGAATTAGAGGACTTTGGGACACAGACACAGAGTATCTGTACTTCCTTGCCTCAGCTAGCTAGGCCAGCTTTGCCTTGTTAGTGGCCCTTTTCAGGTTTTTCACTTTATGATCGCCGAAGGTTTACCATTAGGACATGGAGCCATTGAAAGAGTGTGTGTAATTCCGTAAATGACCTGTCAGTTTTCTTCAGATGCCTACCTGAGTGCACGGGCAGGAGGCCATTCGATTGTGCCCTTTCTGCTCGCCGCACACACTTGAATGCATGATGAGCGCACAAAACTTAAGAGTGGCCATTTGTCTGTGGAATTTGTACTCGAGTCAACCCACTGGAGCATCTTCAGGTAAGTCACTCACGTCTCACGTCCAGGCTTTTCCGACGTTGATTGAAAAATAAGACGGAATCACAAATTTCGTGTTCCTCTCTTACTCTTTCTGTCCAAAGTTTGTGTCAACTCAACCAAAGGACTGGTCACAACTTGAGCTTGTCGCTTGTCGACTTGTTTAGGTACAATTTCCTGACGCACTCGCCCGTACTTCATGATTTGTCAATACGGAACGTGAACTTGAACCACCAACGAGGAAACGCATGTCATTTCTCTCTTCATGCCTTAGGCAAAAGACCACATTGCCAAGAACTGCATGAAAGAAATTCCGCAAGTCCACAACTCACTACTCAAACTGAAACTCTCAAACCAAGAAAATGAAAAGTATGCACAACCCAAACTCTCTCACGGACTTTGCCATTTTTTCAACTGGAAAATGGCTTAAGTATACAATATTCTCTAGACAGCATCAGGAATGGGATCATTGTATCGATGTGCAGATTCGGATTTCAGGCATCTCTCAAACGCATCAAAATTCTCAATTCTCCAGAATACATCGCATACAACTTTTTGTGTATTAGTTATTATAGTAGAGAGCTTTTTGTAGAATCTCAAATATGCACATGCTGTGCAAACGCAAGCTGGTTTTGATATCATGGATGCTGGATGCCAAAATATTCCATTTCGGTAACTTGACTAGAGACTAAACCTAGACGTAACCTGCAGCATCCGTTGAAGCCCATTTGTTTCCACTCCGCGTGAGGGAATGCGATAAGCAATATTAATGGAATATTGTGAAATCTTCTCTCTCTGGACGGAAGCTGAAGGCAAATGGTCACTCCTGACTTTTTGATTCTTTTCCGTACTGCCCATGGTCGGGGTTTTTCTCATACTAGATAGTCCAAAATCCCTAGCTTTACAGTTTCCTTGTGCAATGCACTCATAAGCTTCCAACAACATGGTCGACAATCAGTCCACGTTTGGAGTCAAGGGACTTGACACTTTTCGCACAAAGTTTTTGCGTCAGACTTATTCTGTGTGTTGTGTGCCAACTCATTCTTTTCCACTACATCAAAACCCACGAATGCTACATTCGAGCTACCAAATCCAGACTTTTGCCCAGTTCTCCCCAAGAGGACAAAGCACTGCTGCTCGTCTGTAATAAAAAGTTTTGTGTCCATTTCCCTCACATTGTGAGCACGTAGTAGAACTGATAAATTGTTCTATCATCGCACACATCTCAACACCAGTTTATATCCCTTCTTTAGCTTCCATACATTCAACTACTGATGCTGCCTCCTCTGTCATGTAATCCTTCACTAATCATTCTTTTGACCTTCTGCCCTTTTGCGTCCTAAAACAAATATCGTTGTACGATATTGTCTAATAGTTTTTTCTCGCTCCACATTCTTACTAACACAGATACGTCATGACGTTTGTCGACGTATACTTTGCAACCAAAAGCAGAGGATGAAGAAAAACGTAAGGAGGTAAACATCAGAAAATCATGTTAAACGTCCTCAGTCGCCAGTTGTCATTCTGGACACAAATCCGCATTATTCTTTCTGCCTGTCATGTAAAGGATACATTAAGAGAAAGCTTTTTGCTCTTTTATGGGGGAATTTTCTTTCAGTTCTGAGCAGATCTTTTCTGACCCGACAACATGATTTCGTATGATGATGACGTATTACCGTTAATGTGCCGGTCGTGTGTGATGTGCTGTTTACCTAATTGCAAAACAGGAGACTATATGGGCTGTGTCTGTGCCTTGTTTGTCATGAACAAAAGGTACAAAAAGTCCAGAAGAGTCATCAGTACAAATTCTCGCAAACAGCACATTCCAATGAGAGATCGTTCCGGGTATTCAAGCACTTACGTCTTAAGTCGCAGAAGTCATTGAGAAGAAGACACAAGGTTGTATAGTTTGTCTGTTTACACAGGTCTGCGACGGAGGACCCTTTGAGAAGGTGTCGGTGGGGAAAAATGGATTCTGAGAACTCTGTTTTGATTGATAATTCAAACACAAACATACTCAAGAGCACAGAAAAGGGGGGTGAAGAGGAAAAGGCAAAACAGTGGAAACGAGAGCAAGTGAAAAAGGGTCTTTATGTGTCTCTGGTCGCAAGACAAAAAGAAGCGAAAGGAGACAAAAGGTAATGTTGAATTAGCGTGGAGGCAGGACGACGACAGAGGAGGAACTCACACAGCTCAACAGGCATTTTCCACGGAGTCGGAAGGTAATTTGTGTCAAATCCCAAATCCGTCTTGCAAGAACCTCCACTCCTTTTGTCTTCAGAAATGGGCTCTTGTAGTTCTCGTTCTCTTGGAGGAGTTCTTAATGATGGAATACGAGGAGTCAATCATCATCAATAACAGACGCCATGATGCTCAAAGCATCTCTTTCAGCAAATAACACTTCAAAGTTTCATCTTCATGCGATGACTGCATCTATATTTCGATTGTTTCTGGCCATTTCAATCCGTCAGTTTAGATTTTACCACGCCATGCACTTTCGAGATTTGATTTTCAAAACTAGAATGCATGTAGTTGTTCAAAATGATGAATTTATTCCGATTTCCAAGGCTACTAAAAGAACAACTTTTATTAAATATTCAGAACCAGAACCAACAGAACAGTATACAGTACCAACCTTAATTCAAATGCCTTTGCTCATAATTTGTATTAGAGTAGAGTACGTAAATGAACGTTGTGTAACTTAAACAAGTTCCACTCATAAAATGAGTGACCCTAAGAATGCATCCGATTGTGGTCACTTTATTCCTAAACCGGAAGGATTAGTCAAGCAGGAGGAAGAAGAAATCGAAGAAGCTCTTCCCATTCAAGATCAGATTGAGAACCTGCGAACAAAAATCTCCCTGAAAGGTGAGATCGTAAGTTATGAATTTATGAATGCTCTGAAATGGATGCGGCGTTACAACCCCAATCTTAAATTAAGATTATTATTGCACTTATATTTGTAAACTAATCACAGTTGCTTTTTATATCCAACAATTACTTTACAGAAAGGTATAACCGAGTTTTAAAGGATGAGTTGGAAGAATCGCGTCAAGGTGCAGGAACCTTGTTACAGGATTTGTACAATGAAACTGCTCACTTGAGACAATCTCTTATGGATGCAATTAATGCGGAGAAATTCGCTGTGCAAAATGCCCTCAGAACTCATCGGGAATTTCAATTGGCTATGACTGGAAAAACTCCATCGGTAATTTAGTACTCACTGTCACTGTTATACAAACGTTCTACACTCTTACAAGTTACAAAAAACATTGTTCATAAACTTCTTAATTTTTGCATACCTATCTTATTTTATCGTAGTTTGCAATCGCTTGGTTGGAAGATAAGCTTTTCGATAACGCCAAGCGTTTGAATGCCCTTATGAATCGTCTAATGGAGAAAAGAGCTAAGTTGGAAGAAGCTGAGAGTATGGTTTTGGTCATTGAAAAATGGCCACGACCCGGTTCACTTCCTTGGGAAGTTGAAGCTCATGCCAATTTCAACCGAATTGAAAATCTGATTGAAGCTATGAAAGGTAGAATTTAACATGTTTCAAAGCCTGCTCATTTATTCGTTAGTCATATTCGTTCATTATGGATTCTCATTACTTTTCTTCTACAGTGAAACGTGAAACTGCTAGCATTCTTCACGCAAAATACCGAGAGATTAAGTACACTTTGTTAGAAGAGAAAGGAAAATATGCACCTAATTTGCGAAACTTGGAAAGTCAACTCAATTTCCACAAAACTGAAATGAAGAATCTGCAGCAGATGTTGACCGACGCCATTCGCGTAATTGATGTTTCATTTTATAACAAGTTATTTTCAATGATTTGCAGTTCAGTGAAACAATTTGTTCTCCACTTTAATTAGTTCAAAGATGAAGCTGCTAAAACTTTAAGTGCAACTGAGAAGCTGGCTTCAGAAAACCGAAAACGACGAAGGAAGCAAATGGCTAAAATGAAGAAGGCTGTGCAACGTGTTTTGGATGACAATCAAGTTAAGAAACAACCTCAAAAAATGAAACTGGCGTTTGAAACGGCAAAGGATGAGAGTCTCATTCAAATTGACATTGGTGACAGATTGAATGCTAAGAAAGTGGAAGTTGAGCAATTTAACGATCGTGCACGTCGATTGGTTGAAACTATGAGAGTTCCTGATCTTACTCATATTCCAAACAGGTGCAAATGGTTTTGTATACGGAATGAATACATTAAAACAAAAATGTCTTATTTTATCATATAATCCAACAAACTGCCTTCTGTTAAGGTTGAAAACTGTTATGGAACTTGGTCAGCGGCTCACAGAAGAGCAAGAGCAAAAGGAGCGTCTGCGTGATTTACTGATTAAGCAACGTGATCAGCTTATCCTTGTTCTATGCCATTTTAAATACAGTGGACTTGCAAAAGATGAGGAGTAAGCACCTTTATAAATCGAAAATGATGTATAGTAATATATAAAACGTAAACGATGGAAACTTATAAAGTTTATTGCGTCTATTCAGATTCAGGGAAACTCAACAGAAATTGGATGCTGAGCTTCAATTATTGGACACTGAAATGATCGAAGTTCGCAAACAACTTCAGAAATTTGCCGACATTACTCTCAACATCCGTCTTGGCGTGGTTGCCATTTTGGAGCGATTGGACGAAACCAAAAAAGGAAAACGAAGCATTCCATTGAATGCAGACTTGAAAGTTCAATTGAAATCTGTCGAAACTAAAGTTAAGAAACTTGTCCACTCAGTTGAGTCACTTAAGGAACAATTCACGGAACCAACCGAAAAGAACTATGCAATGTACATCAAAAGTGCTCCAGTGCCGCCTCGTCTTGTTCGTGTGGGCAGTCCGGTCAAAACGGAGGAATCCGATGGTTAGTAGAGCACGATTTCAAATGAATTCAAATGATACAATTTCTTCATAGTTTTTCGTTTTTAATTGCAGAAGACGAATTCCACGATCTGCGTCTTCCTGGTCGACTGGAAATGAAGGCAAGAAGTGCCAAGTTCGTGCAACAGGCAAAATTGAAGCTTGGATTGATTAAATATCAAGTGTCCAAGCCTGAGAAGAAAACCAAATGAACTAATATGACATCATATGATGCACTTTGCGAAGTGCAAATCTAAATTCTTAAGAGTTACCTTGCTTATTTTGTACATATAAATTCATGGAATTTAAAGTTCAACTTTATATGAGCTCAAATACACATGCCATTTGAAAGTTGAACATATTCTTGTTGGTTGTGGTTTGCTTTGGTTTTTGTACCGAACACGTTTTTTTATAGCTACACCGTGAATGATGTCTAAACTCTTGGAAAATGCAATGTATGAATGAAAAGAGCATGCAGAATCCGTTTTCACGCCGGAAAGTACAGAGACTTTAAGTTTTTGAGAGAGGAAAAAGGGACAGAAATGATGGCGGTTATCGCATCAAGAGAAATGATTGTGTTGTAGTGCTTAGCTCATTGCATTCGTTGCTTTTTGGAGTAAAGGACGTGTAACGCGAGTCGTCAGGACTTTTGGTTGAGTCTCTCTTTTCGGAAGACTATTCTGAATGCCTTCAGTATGTGGTTTGTGTGAGCGTTTGGAGTATTCAGTAATTCTGTATGTTTGAGGCAGAGAGGAAAAGACAGCGAGTGACTATTATTCCACTCCACGTCCTTTTCTCCTCACGACTGCCCTTCCTTCAGCTTCCCTGCCTTGCCTGCCCATTTGACCGAAGAACACCTGTTTCCAAAGACTTCAAAGACACCGACACTCTCAACTTTGCTCACCTTAATTAATGAAAAAGAGCTACTGACAATGCTCTGACATAATTGACAGCATCTCTAGCCCATAATCCGACCTGAGGAAGCCGCCTTAAGAAAATCTCTCGTGTACTACTAAACCATACTTACCCTATCACATCACGAAGCATGAATAAATATGGATATCATAAGAAGATTTGTCCTTTCTTCGCGAATGCCTTTGCAATTTATCCTTGGTCATTTCAAGAGTACCAGTCCGTTATCGGGGGTTTTAATATCAATGCATCTTAAATCTTAATCTCGCTTTCTTGTTTATAATTAAGTATTGTAATTGCAGCAATGTAAACATTACTTCAGAATTACTAATGTTTTTCAAAAACGACTAGGAATGGAAAACAAGGTGAAAAGGGAGTGCGGAATATAATTGAGAATAGGTAACTGAAGTATAGTTAGACATTGCGACGATACAGTATAATGAAGGGTGAACATCCGAAGTTGTAATGTAACTTTTACGATGAAGTTTGAGTCAGCGGGATGATACTCATGATACATGCAGCTTCGACGTAAGTCAGAAGCACAGTAGGAGCTCTTCTTTTTGTCCGAAACTTCACATGCCGCCATCAAACAAGAATTAAATAGGCAAGCAGAAGCCCAGGGTGATCAACTCCACCGAGCACTGTATTACAGCAAAGCCATACTCAAAAATTACACGCCTTTCTCAACAGACAGGGCTCCCTTTGCACCGGCAGATTAAGGGTCTGTACAGAATTCTTAACCTCAATCATTCGGTTGTAATAAGAAACGCATTAAAACTTCAATTCAACTCTTAGAGCGTTTACATGAGAGAGAAATACTGAAAACCGAAACGCTGCTGGAGTGAATGAATCATTCCAACGTTGAGTATTATATTAGTATTTCATTAACCTTAAACAAAAATGTACAAACAATCAAAGATTACTCTTTGACAAACAATTAACTAGCTCACAGCAGTCTTTAGACTTTTTTGAGGTTTCGAAAGTGTGAAGTGAAATTGGAAGAATGATTTTTCTTTCAGCAGAGTGATATCAT
>JABASF010000471.1:0-40926 GCA_019776145.1 Harlomillsia oculata | reverse complement strand
GCTTCATCAACATCTGAAAACGCAGTTTTGGCATCACATTTTTGGGAGCCACATAACATGCATAAAAATAGTTGAAGGCGTTTTGCAATTAAAGCCAAAAACGCGCAAAAAAAGATGAAGCGTAGTGAGGCCGATGCTCCGTCGTCAAACATCTTCCTAAGGAAATCACGAACACTTGTGTAGGCTATGAAAAAACTACCTTTGCAGATGCAGACACTAAAACCCCCCAACCCGAGGTCGTCAGACTTAACTATTTATTATCATTTCGGGTCAACGGTCTTGCAATGTTGCAAATCTGTCTAAATGGCAAATTAGCATATTCGTATTGCTGTTGCACTCAGCGTAAGACAGTCGGATTTCAAAAATGAAGGATTTTCAGTATAATTGGCGTCCTGTATCATTCTCATTCCACAATGTTTTTGCCGAAATAATCCAATCCAGAATTTAATATGTCATAACCCGTTTTTTGCTGAATAGAAACAATCTTGTGAGACCATTTTGTGAGGTGAAACGTGAAAGACTAGTCGTTCACTGTCTATTGAGAACTGTATAACATGAGCCTTAAACGTTTATGACTAGTCATTGTTGTTGTTGCTGTTGAAAATGTAATTGTTTTCGCGTCGACGACTCGACGGACAGACGGAGGAAAAAGAACGCAGATTAATTGCTAATAATAAATTTCGGCCGGAGGCAAAATTTCGGATAGGACGGTGATGATGATGAAGAACGGAAGACACGATGCAGTATGATATCGCCTCGAAAATCGCAATGTGTCCATTGTGTCTTCAATCGTGTAATGTCAAAGTCGTGGTGTGACCAAAATTGACACATAGACCAACGAACGTGTCACTTCACGTCGAGTCGAACACAAAAAATGGAAGCAAAGTAAGGACGAGTCGCATTTCCTCTTTGAATCATCTTGTCATTTTGCCATTGACCTAGTTTCTCTATAGAAAAAAAATCGGGTCGAACAATGTTTTCATCTGACGATTTAATGAGACTCTGAATAAAAAAAAGTACAGAATTTCCTTTGGGTGCAAATAATGTGAGTGAAAAGACGGGACGAGATGAGAGTTTGAGCTGAGCTTGGTTTCCCTTCCGTTCTGTATACATTTTAGACTTTGTACACTTCAAATTATTTTTTTTGCATTCATTTCCAAAATAGTAAAACGACAACGACGGGGACGTGATCGCTGTAAAAGAGAGACGACAGTGCGCAACTGAAAAGAAAACGTATAATATTTTGAAAAGCTTCCACCTCCTTTGTTGCTTGAGAACGTTTTCAAATTTTGTGTAATTTTCTGCATAGAGATCCGAAGGACGAAAATCCTTTCCTTTCAAAAAGAGTAGCTTCTGGCATTTAAAATGAGATTTCCACAATATGTTACTTTAATTTGAAATTAATCTCAATGTGCGCCATGACCGATTGACCTCGTCCTTTGAAGTGACGATGATGAGAGAGTCCCGTAAATGAACAAAATGTGTATGGTACACATTTCTTTCTTCTTTCTACACTTTGCAATTGCAGGGATCTCGATGATGTGGAATTGAAATAAAGTCCATGGATGAGAATTCCACACATTTATTTCCTTAATGAGAAAAAGTCACTTTGCTCTGCCGTTACTCATTTAGCCAATTACGAGAATTCGCTAAGGAACCCAACCTTTCCAATGACAAACGACTCACTAACCGACATTTTTTTCTTTTCTCCACCGTTCAGCTTCAACAAAACCAAACAAAAGTCAAGTTAGCACATATAACTCGCATTTCTGTTCGTTCTGGTCCATATGTTCATTAAGAACCTCTGCTGAAAGCTCATTTTATATAATACGACAGAATCCTTCTTCTCTCTTGCACTTACAGCATTGTATTGACCTCTATTTGAATCATCCTTTTTTTTCAAACGGAAGCTATTTAAAAAAACAACAAGCCCCAAGTTTGAACTTTGTTCTGTATGTCTTCTTGTTTTACAATCTCCCTTCGTTCACAAAAACAGCAACAATGACAAAGGAAGAGCTGAAGATCTCGAATGTCACTTTGAGAACAGCTTGTCCATGAGTGAGGATGAATGATGAGACGAAGATCGCATCGTTCATTTCTGCCATGTCATTCAATTGTGTCAATTTTTTGTGTGCAAACAACAAGGCACGGTTGCAAACGTAATGCATTCATAATGTATAAAGCAATGCTTTACCGTGGTAATGAAACAATGCAGTTTTTTCCCTTCTACTTTATGTTATGTATTAAACAAAAATTCCAGTCGTTTTCCAGTTGCGATACTATACTATAAAGTTGTTTGAAAAGTGTTTGTCACATGCTCACATGTCCATTTGACGCCCGCGTTGTCTCCAGAGTGCATTAATCACGGCAATTTGCACACTTGTATAATTATGCAAATGAGGGATTTCAAAATGAGCTGTTTCATTTCAACATCACGAAGGATTCGACGATTTTGGACTTTTGAGGACAGGGTTCCAGTCCCAGTAAAACGACACATGAGCCCAAAAACTCTTTTTTATGGTCAAATGGTTTTGCAAAAGAATAACCTTGAATAAACATTGTGTTGCAAGGCAGAGAGCACGAAAAAAATGAGCAGTTCTGTTGGATTTTGATAGTTTTTCTCTCCGGTTTCCTCACGAGAGATGAACAAAGAAAAGGAATTAAGCCTGATTTCAACACTAATGGAATGAAAAGTCCATTAGATATTACTTGGCTATTGCATCCGTGCGAATGAAACAGGACTTGTACTTTTCAAATATGATCCAAGTTTTCCTTGGTAATTTTTCATCTTGATTAGCCTGAAGAGCGTCTTTGGCCAAAAATCTTCCTGGTACTATCGCAGCCCAGCTATAAAATGCAAATAAACTCTGAACTTTGGCAAAGCGACCTTGATTCTTCAGATCCAATGTACCTTTTATTTTCAATGGACCATCATGCTGATGATTGTTTTCGCTCCAGGCATGACAAAAAAAGTTGAACGATGGACCATCCTCAATTACACAAATGCGAATCACCCTATTGATGATTTAGTGTCTATTATACTATTGTGGAGAACGTTCTAATTAATTCCTCATGGTACATTATAAATATAAGGTTGATGTTGGCGCTCCATTTGCATTCTGAAGACAAATGGTCCATATTTAAATTCATGCGTGACGCTCACGACGACGCAAAGGTGGACCATAAATATTTTTCATTTTTTTTTGTAAAAAGGTTAAAGGGAACGGCGTGAGATTCCGGGAGGGATTGCGATTTGCAAAGTAAGGAACAGTATGAAATGTGACGATGGAAACTATTGTATGCAAATCTCAAGTTCTTCTTTTTCAAGGTTTCCAAGGATTTGCTAGCACGCTATGACTCAAAATTCGCAATGGAGGAATAAGGATATCATTTTCATATTATGGGTTGCACTTTGCAGTCCAAGTCCATGTGTGCAACCCTTCAAGTGTCTGTTTGCGATTTGTGAACTATGACTTTTGTTGTTTTGTTCTCATTTATGTAATAATGCAGTCTGCTCGTACAGTTGTGTCACCCTGAGCTGCATTGTTGGTTCTGTCCCCATTCTCACACTTTAAACCTTCATTCTTGTAAATGATTATTTCATACGGACTCTGTTTTTTCCGAGTAATGCACTCTCATCAGTGATCAATGAGGATGAGGATGAGGACAACACATTGACAGGGGTTTTTTATATTGGTCATTGTCATGAAGGAATGAAACGCACAAGAGAGTTTAGGAAGTAATGTTTTTGTGTAATATGAAATATGAAATTACTAAATCTTTTTTTTTTAATTCCTGTTGGAACATTTTGCGTTGTTACGGCATGGCATGACGGTACACGTGCCGGAGGTTATTTAACAATAGAAAATAGAGTTTACAAAGCAACAAATTGGACACCAAAGATCAGGAAGGCGTAAAGAAAAGCTTGCTTGTGCTTCTTGGTCATCGTCATCGTCCACTTGGAATTAAAGGCATTTGCCAAGAGTGTCACACAGTTTAAAGAGTCCTACAGCTTAAAAGTTTTGTACCGTTTTGTCCCGCTACATTTGCAAAACCAAAGTTGGATTAAGGATCGTATGTCGTATAGTCACATTACACAAAAAGGAGAAATGAGGAATGGACCCAAAGAACTGTGACCTGTCTTGCTGTGTGTGTGTGTACGAGAGAACAAAAGACAAACGCAGTTTGTTGAGAATTTGGCACTGTTGGCTTTGGCTGTGCAATCTGCAACGTCAAAGAGTGTCTCTCGTCATCGCACCGTCGTCGTAAGGTGCAGAACCAACAAGTGGTTAGTCAGGACCTGAGGACAGGACCTTTTGGACAGCCTAGGAGAAAATGGGGATTTGCTCTTTTTTTTCTGCAGGAGCACTACGTGACGTAGTTGTTCTAGGAATTGTCAGAAATATTGTATTGTTTGCCATGTCGCTCCTTTCCATCTCGTGTGTGTGAGGGGCAAAGAGAGAGAGCAAAAATCTTGTGTCTCTCGTCTTTTGTGGCGGTTACGACGATATGACGACGGCGTATCCATGTCCACGTTCCTACTGTTAGACATTAGACTCTACTTCTTTGAAATTGTACATTGTTATGTGATCGCGTGTGGTCACAAGCAAAGCTGGTATAACCTGCACTCCTATCGTGTAATGTGAAACCAGCCGCTGTAATATACGCCACAAGCTAAAAAAAAATGAATCTTTAGGTTTGATTTTCTTTGGCGAAAGTTTTGCAGATGCATGACCCATTTTTCAAGTCTCCTTAACCAGGTGGCATTTCTATCGAATACGTCAAACAATTGCCATTTTAATCTGCACTCTATCATTTAGATTTCTTGTTGACAAAAAAGGGATTTATTATTCATTATTTTATGTTTCACACTCGTGTGGACTCGGGATGAGAAAAACATGAGATTTAATTTCCTGCAAGGCACGAGTCCACAAATCATTTCGCTTCTGCTCCTGTTCAATGATTTCATGATGAAACAATGCGGTTTTCCCCATCATTGCATTCAGTCGTCTTTTGCAAAACGGATGTGTTCTGAATCATTAAATTTACTTGCGGTTGCTTGAAACGAGTTCGCATTGCCAAAAATATTACCAAGACTCTTTAGTACAAATCTGTCAATTTGCTATTTTGCTTGTGGTATCGTATTCTTTGATTGGGCCATGTGCTGCATGTGGTTATGTGATTCAACTTTTGCAGCAATCAATCAATTCATGCAAAAAGTTCCTGACGTCATACAAAATAATGGTTTTGTGAAATATTACTATTTTCAAATGTATAAGAATTTTAAATTCATCGTCCGTGTAAGAGCTCAAATGGGTGATTTTCACCATCATGTCATTCCAAAAACGTGAAGTTAACATGGACAAATAGCCGCAGCTGGAGAAATTTCATGACATGGTTTCATGTTTTCATTTTGATCCTTCCAAACCGCGGATAAACATGATTTTTCTCATTTTGTTCGACTTGACTTTGAAGAAAGCCTTGAAAAGGGGCAATTTTGAATTTTTTTGTAAGAGTGCGTGATTTTGTCCGTTGATTGCTTTTCCTTCCAAGTTCCAAGTACCCAAAAAAGGGTCTTTGGAAATGGAAAACGAGAGAAGCTTAAAAGTTCTCCAACAAGAAACACAATACTAAACTGCCAACTGCCATATAAGGCAGTCCTCATTGAAAGACCTAAAGAAGGAAGAGGGTTTGTTCAGTTCGGGTGGTTGGTGAGTTTCCTCCCTTTTTCCTCCTGGAGACAAGAAGAAAAACCTTGACTGTTGCTTGCTTCCAGGCGACTTCCAGGCTCTCCTCAGCATCATCAGATTGCTCATTCCTTAATAGTGTTCCATGAACAACCGCACCTCCACCTGTTCCAAAAAAACTCTTGTATTTCACAGTCCTTTATAAACCTCTAGTCCTCTTGGTATCTTACAATGTTACTGTACAGAAACTGGACAATATAATACAATATGGAAAAGTCCATGGAGAAGAAGAGACAAGGGAAAAAAGAGTAGCAAATGCAGCAACCAACGGCAACACTTCACTCCATTCTTCAAAGGTTTCAGTTTTCTCACTCTATGGGAAAAAGAATGATCGTGGACCAAGATTGGCTTCTCCTGACCTTTCAAGAGTGGGAAATCTTACAAAACTTGCTCATTTTGTCGTCGCTTTTTTGCTCTTTGCTTGAGAAAATTCTTATTTTCTTATTTCTTTCTTCCAAGAATAAAAATTCCTGATAATTCAACTTGGCTCTTAACATGTACGATGGAGGATGAGTCATTTTTGTACCCATTAAAACACAAAAATGAACTGACCTGACCTGGCTTACGGATAATCACAATCAGCATGCGGTTTCCAGAAAGCAATGAGTTACGATTTATGACATGTAATACAAAATAATCCTTATAGTGTTATTTCCTTGACGTGGTCGTACAATATTGACGTTGTCCATTCCTTCTGACTTGTGTCACAGCTTTGGATCCCCAGTTTTGTTGACCGAATGAGCTGTATTAGGGTTTTGATATTTGAACAAGAGGAAACATGAAATGTACAGTTTGTGTGTGTCTTGTTCCGGGTTGATAAGGGAAGAAGGTCAGTCAGTGCATGCACGGGTCATAAATATTCGTCATGTTCTCTGTTGTCAACTTGGAAGAACGTGAACGTCTTTGTACTCGGATTGAGTGCTCTTGTACCGAAGGAAGAGAGGTGATCACATCCATTCCATGACATGCTGTGCTCATCTCAATCACAAATTGAAAAATAAATCAATTCTTGGTTTGTTTATCTTATCGTCCCCTCAATAAGGCACCACCTTACAAGTCTTTACAAGTAGACTTTGAACCGAAAGACCAACACGCTTATCTTGGAAACGTTTTGAGCTGCTGTTCATGCTCATCCAATGTATTAGTATTCCTTGACCTTACTTGTCTCTGGAGAGGAAAACCGTCTTCATCGTGAGAATTTCTTGGTCATATAACCTACTTAAATACGTTCCGAGTAATATGCAGCTTTTTCTAATGATCCAGAACAGAGTCCACGCAGTTGCATTGGGAAATCTGGATTCCTCATCTTCTTCCAGTCTTGCTCAAATCAACACAAAAAGCAGGATTTCTTATTTGTTATCCTTCTGCGGTTGCACTCAACAACAGTCATGTATTTCTGCTTGATTTGATATGGCTAATGAGTAATGAGATTTTTTCATTTTTCCTCATGCTCTGCGCAGTTTCATTAAAAAAAACGATTGTTCTGGGGCCTCTCGCGCCAGGAAAGAAAACTCAATTGCATGTCTTTTGAGATACCATGCCAATTTGCAGCTCATCAACATCTCTTTTTCACATATTATTTTACTTTTCAAAAAAATGAAGTAATGATAAAGTCCAAACGTAGAGCAACAGCGTCTGATGTGTATGCAGTTGCCTTTTTTGGTTGTTGGTTTATAATTGTCTCCTGTGCGAAACAATTTCAAAATTGCATTATTTTTTGTTTTCGTTGAAATTTATATTTTTGTTTTTACAAAACTGCATTCACAATTAGAGTTGTTGAGGATGTCTGTCTGGAATTACACGAGACTAAAGAAAAACTATATTATATTGACTATGCGGTTTTATACTCACAAAATTGGGCTTTATTGTTTTTTTTTTGCAGCTATTGCCATTATCCTTGGCCTTCTGTTCCTTGTATTGGGAGTGCTCATCGTCCTATTCTTCAAAAGCTTGGTGGATGCATTCATCGCCAGCGTAAGTACACTTTTCATCTCAAACGTTTTGCATAAATTATATGAAAATTGAAAAAAAACGGAAAAGGAAATGTGTCTTAGAAATACCCATTTCAACATTGAACTTGAGGAGAATCGCGATATTTCTTTTTGTCCGAATGAGTCATTTTGATCCCCATATTTTCCTGATTGAATATACTTTTAATTATTTTTATTAAAAGTACACAATTTCATGTGGTGGTCATGTTTTACAAAAGTTTTTTGAAAGTGCTTTAGGCAATGGTCCAAAGGTACGTTTGATTAGGTCAGGTCAGAGTGTTATATTATAATGTGGCACCATTATTTTGAACACTGCCAAACCCCAAATGAGACGGTGTGCACGTAGTAATCACAAAGTGAAGTGTAATGCATGCCAAAAATCTGTCTTTGAGAGGGAACCTGAAGGTCGAAAGGGATCCGAAATGAATTTTTGCACATGCTCTAGAAAGGAAAAAGGAGGAATTCATGTCAAGGTGGTGGCTGGCGAGCTCAAATTCGTGATAATTATGTCAGTTTTGGGCCATAATGGAGGCGAGAGCAGGAGCAGTGGAGAGGAGCAATGGGATTTGTGTTGACTTGCAATTTGCATGTTGGTGAACATTGTTTTAATAGCTGACAACATAACAGGAGGATTTGACACGCTATTCTCATCATGCGTTGCGACTTGGGAGTTTTGCGAGTCTCATATTTTATTTGCATTGACTCATTTGTCATTGTTGTGGGTTTGGTGCTGTCATGCTAATTGAGCGCCTTGTGCTGTAATTATAACGTGACAGGATGATGATGCCACTCTCCTCGGCAGCGTCATCGCTTCATTAACCGTGTTAATGTGTGAATGAGTGTTGCAAGTGAGAAGTGACAAAAATTGACATTGTAACTATGAATTTCAGGAACTTCCACTTCGTCCAGGAGCTCAGACTTTTGAGCTATGGCGGAAACCGCCGGTGACGCCGTACCTGAAAGTGTACTTTTTCAATGTGACCAACGCCAAGGAGTTCCTTGAGAATGGTGTCAAGCTCAACCTTAAAGAAGTGGGTCCATACACGTACAGCGAAGTCTGGGAGAAAATTGACCCCGTTTGGCATCCGAATGGGACTTTGTCATACAAGCAAGTGAAGAATTACACGTTCCAGCGCTCCCTGTCCATTGGATCTGATGAGGATAAGTTCCTCTTGCCAAATGTTCCTATGCTTGTAAGTCTCATCGTCCTCACTCATAGATTAAGTAAAATAGGCTTAATCAGTTAGTAGATTTATTAATAATGATTTCTTGTGATTACTCAACTTGGACAGAGTGCAGTGGGACAAATGGGCCATTCCACCAAGATCGTCAAGAAAGCATTGGCGACATTGCTGGACATCCTCAAGTTGCAACCGTTCACAGTACACAGTGTGAAAGAGATGATGTGGGGTTATGATGACCCGCTCATCAAGTTGGCCAAGCAAGTTCTTCCGGAAGGGAAACGTGTCCCTTTTGAAAAGTTTGGCTTGTTCGTAGGAAAGAATGCGACTCCGAGTGACGTTTTCACTGTCCTCACTGGAAGAGAGAATCTGAATGACTTTGCTCGCATCACAGTGTACGGTGGCAAGGATAACTTGCAGGTTTGGTCCACGGATGAGTGCAACGAGATCAAGGGATCTGACGGAACGGGATTTCCAGCCATGCTCAACGAAAACTCAACCGTCCACATATTCCAGCCAGATTTCTGTCGTCCACTCCAACTTGTTGTGAGTCAAAAGGAACTTGTGAGACATCAAGGTTTTGACACCCTTCGATTCTCACCTTCTCCAGATGTTTTTGGAGACGTGGAAACGTACCCTGACAACAAATGCTATTGTCTCGGTGGTCCGCCATGCTCTCCAAAGGGCATTTTCAACGTATCCGTGTGTCAGTTCGGATCACCCGTCTTCTTGTCATGGCCTCATTTTTTCAATGCGGATCCATCACTTCGGGAAGCCGTGGATGGTTTGAATCCTAAAGAGGATCTTCATAGATTCTTCATCGATATTCAACCTGTGAGTACCGTTCTAATCATTTCCTTTGAAATTCTTTTAAAGAATATTTAATTCACACTTTATTTTAAATGGTAGAAATTGGGGTTGGCCATGCAAGCTAAAGCAAGAATGCAAATTAATATCATGATGAATCAAGTCCAAGAGATCCCACAGACTGCTAATCTTACCAATGTCCTCATTCCTGTCGTTTGGTTTGAAGACGTAAGTTTAAAAACAATTCTTTGTGGATTTGTGGTCCTTCTGATTGATTGATTTGCCAAGTCTCAAGTTGTTTGTTCCTCATTGTGACAGGGTATTGACGATCTACCGCCACCGGTGGTGAGTCTCATTCGTCAAGCAATCAACATGCCAGAAGTGGCAGAAGCCGCTTTATCCTACGTTCTGTTCATTTTGGGAGGCCTATTGTGTCTCTGCGGGGTCACCTACATTGTCAGAAGTTCATACACCAAGAAAGACTCCATGCGATCCATGAATGGACATTCCAAGGTATTCTAATCACTTTTATCCTAAGCTATCGAACCGTCCTAATGAGCAATGAATCATAGGCTATAAAATTATGTAATTAACTCTAATGATAAAATCAGGGGGGAAACAACGGTGAAATGGAGAAATCGACGAATGGGAAAAGTAATGGTCAAAAGCACTACTCTAATAATTCTGTGGAAATGGATGACCACAACATGAAGCAGCCAAACGGGAAGAACGGGGAGACGAAATCCGCCATGAACGGCTCCAACGAGACACCGATGTCATAGGAATTTTGGGTGTTCCCAAATCGCCAAAACAGCAAATCTCTCAACTCAAATCATCAAACTTCTACAGATTTTCCTAGTGACGTTGCAACTTCTTCTGCAACACCTTCTTCGTCAGCTCTTTTCGACTCATCTTTCGCCTCTGTGACCATTTCCGTCCCACCATCCACACAAACAAGTGTAGACTGTCTTGACGAAGATATTGACCACGACCGAATCTGGAAGTGTTCTACATCTTTGTCAAAAATCTCTTCTGGTTCCGTGAACAAAGTGAGGAAGGAACGACAACCTTTCGTTTGTCACATTTATGACATTCCCAAGTACCACGTGTGACGTCTCATGATGTCAAGTTTACTGTAGGTCGGACGATCTGCGTCACAGAAGCTGCTCATTTCTCATCTGTCCATTCCATTATTCCAATCATTCTCTCAAGCCTTGTTAATTATTCATCGTGTGTAATTAACATTTATCCATAATCGTCTCTCTCTCACTATGAAATTATTTCTCAAAAGAATGAGTGCCATACAAATGAAATCCATGTTATAGTTAATCCTATTTACGGTAATAGAAATGAACCTGAATTCCTACTCGTCTTCGCTAATGCTCATCACCACGTTATTTCACTAACGCAAAAAAACCCAACCCAATCTAACGACATTCTTGCATGTTTCCATTTAATTATGTTACTTCAAACATTAATAAGTTATTTACAAGTTTATTCAATTCAAAAATGACCACTTTTAAGCCAACTTTTCTCTAAAGTCCATTTAGCTTTAGAGCCTTGTATTATATGTAGTTTCATTATATTATAATTTTGAGCATTGTAGAATGTGTTTTTTTGGTCCGGTCCGTCGTTTGGAATCGGAGCCGAAATTTACCGTATGAAATTATGAATTTACTATAAAAATACATTTTTTGAGTCGTTGTCGTTGCTCTATACTTACACTTTTTGACAGTATTTTTTAAAGAAAAGTGGCCAAAGGCTAAAAAGCAAATAGACAAAGAAACGAAAGTGGTCAAAAGTAATAATTTCGGACGGAACGTGTTTTCTGTCATACTCTTGACTCAGCCAGGTTCCTGTTTTCTGTGAAGTGTCCTTTTGTTCCAGACAAATTTAATTGAAATTACGTAGTATTTTTTTCAAAAGAAAATACAACAAATCTCCTCGCGTTTGTTTGGTTGTACTCAGTTTTTGGAACCCTCCTAAAGAAATTGATCAAAAGGCCCTTCATTATTAAAGTTTACAATGTCGTTTTTTGTGATTATTATTACAATGTTGAGTTGAATGAACGTACGTATTATTATTATTATTATAAACTTATTATAATTGTATAATAAATGAATGATTAAATAATATAATTAATTTATGAAATGTAGCAAAAAAATTAAAGAAACCCCCCAATTGTTGTACGAACTGAAAAAAAGACAATTCAAAATTTAATACGTGTTGGTGTACCAAAATGTTAGTTAATTACATCATTGAAGGTTAGTTTTTAGATATAGTTAGTTGTATAATGACTTCAACCTCGACCTTTAAGGCAAAGACGGGCACAACTTACTATACTATAAAATGTTTGTAAGCAAATATCATAGTTGAAAATGGTTGACCTCTGAAAGTTGTCGTTTGACCTCTGAGTCATATTCTCATTTTGAGAAACTATATGCAAAATTGTATAATTCCATTTGTTTCTTTGTTGTGCTCAACGTCTCAATTTCTCAACCTCAACCAACCAAACCAAACAAACCGACTGACATGAACAAAAATATCATTCTTTTCAAATTTAAAAATTGTTGTAATCGTTTTGTAATCATAAAGACTTGATGTGAAATTGTAAATGTGAACATTTTAGATTAAAAGAATGACTTTAATTACTTTTTTTTTGTATTTGATAGTTTTTTTTGTCAATTGAATAATTTTTAACAATTGAATTGGACAGCGTAATTCTCAGTTTTATTAAAGTATTCATTAAACTTGTAAAATTGTGGACTTGCATGTAAAAATACTAAATGACAATTTTGTATCCAACAACATAAATGAACTGATCCTATGCAAAGTAGTTAAACAGTAATTTTCTCCATAAATTATTGATTAATGACATAAAGTAAGCAAATATTTTGTCAAATTTTGTGACATTTTACGTATTTCGTTATGAAAGTTTAACATTTTAAATTACAGTTAATTAAGCTAACCCTAATTGTGAAGTGAACGATTGTGTCTCACTGTCTCACGACAAGCGCAATTTCTTTACGCGAAGAATAAGCAAGTTGAATGAGTTTTTTTTAGAAAAAGCGTGTCATTTCTTATGGGAAGCCTGTTCTTTTTGGAAAAGATTCCAAATTTTCCATTAATTCTGTACGTCCTTTTTTAAAAAACTGACATCGTGAAGGAGGAACACACACAATTGTTTTTTAAAACAATGTTTTTATGAATGTGTTGTATGAAATCGTGTATGTTATGCATGAGGGCTGAACACACAATGGCGTATGCAAAAAAGTGTATCCTTCTTATTAATGCAAATCTTGAGCGAACGTGTTTTTTTAGAGCAAATGTTTTGTTGAGTTGAGTAATGTTTTAAAGAATGAAGATATGCGATTTTTTAAAAAAAAGTTTCAAATTGTTTGTTTTGTTTTGTACACCGACGCGTTTTGGGAACGCCGGGTGAAGACAAGGAAGATTTCAAACTTGACTACGAAATCCACGGAAAACGTCGACAGAATGAATTTATATAATATTTTATTTAAAAATTTATGTTTGGTTTGTTTTGATGGAGTTCATCCAGAATTTTTTTTGTGTCTACAATAAAAACAAAGATGTTTACAAAAAAATATTTTCGATTTTTTAAAAATTAGTTATTTATTTAACTGAGTAACAGTTACATGTACACAGCATTTTACGTTTTTAGTTTTCTTTTGTATGACTCGGAACCTTTTGAATCATCCCGATATACAAAAAAAAGGTTGAAAAGTGAGCAACAATCCAAAAACAAAAAGGGTTTCATTATTCATTTGACAAGCTTCAAAAGCGCTAGTCAAAAACGCTTGAAGACTCTACCGCCGGCCGTCATACCTCGAAATTACGACTTTAATTCTAGGCAGACTAGGAGGAACGAAGTAACGAAGCGCCCTTGATCTGGCTCCTAGGAGGAAGGAAGAGGCGGTGGGCGGCCGCCTAGGAGGAAGGAAAGAGATAAAGAGTGAGGAAAGCGAGAAAATGGCGGAAAATGCGCAAAAAACCGCGGAAAAACAGCAAGAAAGGAGGAAATCGGGCTAAAAAAAGAGGAAAAAAGACAGCCAAAAGGGCGGGAAAAATTTGCCGTTTTCGCCCATTCCGCTCACCAAAATCCGCCCGGTTTCGAGGAAGGATCGGCCGCCCGCAAGATTCCTAAGAGGAAGGAACGCCACCCATCCGAAATCCTAAGAGGAAGGAACACCCGCTCTCCGAAATCCCAAGAAAATGGAACGCCACCCCTCCGAAATCCTAAGAGAAAGGAAAGACCCCGCCGTCGTTTTTCGAGGTATGATCCGCGGCTCATCCAGGCGTGTCTGACCTTCCATTTACAGATGGTATAATACATTTTACATGGTATTTGGAAGCAACTGAAGGTGACGATTTGACGATCATTTCACATGAAGATGAAGACTAATCGGAGTTAATGGACAAAGTTGCAGTCCTATCGTTGAGTAACAAAGCTTCAGATGACTCGGACGACTTGAACAATTCAACCTGAGACTTTATATTTTCCAACGATTTCAAGCAGTAGTATTTATCCATTTCCATTTTGATGAAATGCTGAAGGGACGCCGGAAGAGAGCTCAATCTGTACATCACGTCATACAAATATAAGAATGAAAATCATGTAATAAACGAGCAAGAGAAGGAGCAGAACAATGTGAAATAACTCCTTTGCACGACTGCGTTGCATGACAATAAATAATGCTCGTAAACAATATAAAATGATAATAATATGATCAGAAAATAGCATCATTCTTGACTCACTTTAAGGCCATGTACTGGTGGAACTGAACGAGGAATTCGTGAAGTCGAGGGTGCTTAGGCTCAACCTTGAGAGCACGCTTGATACTTTGCAACATCAGGAGCGGCTTGTCTGTTCAGGGCAGTCACGTGGAAATGGCAAACAACAATAAAAATAATAAGATTTTTTTTTTGCTGAAAAATTACTATCTCTACGCCAAGAAAAATGTGGAGAGGAGAGGCTCATTCCGCCCTGTTTTCCACTTCCTTCCGATACTAATCCTACTTCCACTATTATATATATTACACTATTACTATTTTTGTGTGGCTTATATGTTTTTGTACCTTTGCGACTGTAGATTTCAAAAGCAAGCAAATGTGTCTGGATCTTTTCCATTCCAAATGACTGGAGAGGCCTCAAGAATCTGATAGCTTGTTCCAGGGGTTCTGTTGTGGACGACAATTTGTCTGGGCTGAGGAGTTCCGAAGGTGGTGGATGATATTCACCATCATCAGCCGTATTTTGCTTGGATTTGGCATGATGCTCTTTCTTCTCCGCCGCCGCCGCCGCAGCCTGATAAGAAAATAAACCAGTCACGGAATCAATTCCATCAAGACGTGTTTAACACACACACACAATTTCTCTTTTTCCCACCAGGCAAGCAAACGCGAGCCTTTTGGTAAATGAAAGAATTTTTCAAAACCAAAGAAAAAATCATAATAAAAAAACTTTCATTTATTCAAATGTCACACGTAGGAAATGAATGTTTTTGATTGAGTCTCATTCCAAATTCTCACCAACCTGTTGTTCCAATTCAGCCTTCTTCTTGGCTTTTCTCTGCTTGTTCTTCAGTTTCTTCATTTCGGCCGGACTCATGTTCTCTACACAAAACAAAAAAAAATCCATTCTAATTACAATCAGACATTCACTAATTGGAATCAATGAGTTCTACTAAAAACCGCAGTTGAACTAAAATTCCTAGTACTAAACAGGAAGAAAAGGGGAAATGTGTAAAGCATAACGTAATGTAACGTAACACATTTTATTACATGGCAGTTTGCATAGGAATCCACTGGATTGCATCCTTGCTTGCCATAAAAAAGATTAGGAAGAGGGATTAGGGCTACTAAAAACTAAAACTAAAAAGGAACTGTAGGACAAGGAAGGAATAGGAATAGAGTAATTGGATTTAAGTACACGGATGCTGATGCTTATGGGTAACGGTGCTCCTGGGGCACACACGGGAGGCAGACGCATAAAGTGAGTGTTGTGTATACATTACATATTATCATGAATGGAAAAAGAATACTGCAACAACAAATGAGCAGAAAGTCACTGAAGCAAAGCACGAGCAAAAATGCAAAGTAAACAGTAAGTTTTGAGAAGAACATTCTCACATCAGCTTCACTTCACGTTTGCACAAAAATCACAGAGTTATGCCGTATGTAAGTATCATTGTGTATCATATCATAATCATAGGAGAAGCATTCTTTTGCATTCTACCCAGGAGCAGCACGCCAAAGCTATGTGCACTACGCTACTATAAGAAACAGGTGAGGCATTCGTGAGACAAGAAAATCCAAAGGTACCAAAGTACCAAACCAAACCCAAAAGCCAAGTTACTGAAGTAACTCGACTTCTTGAGTTGAGTTGAGTGGAGAAATGTATTGAAGGTAAAATATCGTCGTATCGTGATCGCAGTACCTGCCGCGCCTACACCTTCAACTAACTAGCAAGAATGCATTCAGTCACACGCTGAACCTCAGCTTGCACAGCCACATTCTCATTATTCCTCAGAAAATTTGAGACTCTACTCAGTGCCACTGCTGGGCTCAGCAGTGCTAAAGTCTAAAGTCTCTAAAGTGCTTTTTGTCCAAGTTGTTCAAATTTCAACAAGGCTACTATTGCTATATACTCAAAACAAGGATGACTAACTCAACCACAGCAAGTGTGGGATCCCTATCCCATCCAGAAGATCCTGGAACCAATTATTAGCAGTGTCAATTAGCATAATTCTCCTCAAAGGATTACATAATACTTTAAAATAGTGCGAGTGAAGAAGAGCACACAAAAAAGACAAGCATAAGCTCCTGTTTTTCATCTCTTAATTGCAGTTTGCATTTTCTGGCTTCAGCTTCACATCTTTACTTCATCCTCGGTCCTGTGCTGTGTCGTGCCGACTCTCGTGTTGTGTGCATGTGACCACTTCCTCTGTCATAATAATTGCACTCGTATTTTTGTATGCAAATGTGACCAAAAAAAAAGTGTGGAAAGCAAAGGCCAAGTGCGACATCGCGACATGGTCATTTGATCCTGAGTTTTGGCTCTGGACATGACAACAACGGGCCACACAAGGTCTCATCCTCGTCATCGCAACTTGTTATCGTCCCAAAAGGCAGTGCACAAGTGTCCATTGAAAAAAACGAAACAATATTGTAATAATCCTATTATATCCATAACACAAAGAGATCCTTGTGAATGTTCGCAGTTTGCAGTTTTGCAGACACAGAAGTGCGAGTGCGAGTGAGGTGTGGTATTATTGGATAATAGACGTGGACGTGTGTCCAACACGAAGCACACAGGAAGTTTGACTTTTCCACAAAAACAAAAGGCTCTCAAATGTGACGTTGCGACAAACCTTTCGCATTGTTGTTATCGTCGTTGTCGTTATGTATGTGTGAGTGTGTGAGCCCTTGAGCAGCACTTTACAACAAGTGCTCATGTCCTCAAGATTGACTTAGTAATTCGCATGCAGCAAATACACAATTATTGCATAATTGGGATCTCCGAAAATCCTTTTTGTGGTGGTCACAAGTTGACAAGGAACAAGTGAGTACTTACCCACATTATTATTCTTTCCCACTCTTTTCATTGCCTTGCAGCCTCACAAATGCACCAAATATGCTCGTAAATAATAATTCATTATAAAGTCAAATCTCTCGGTTTTAAATAAAATAAAACCTATACACTAAACAATAGAGTCACACAATCTAATTAGCAGTTAAGCAGTTGAATGACCCAATGGGTTCGTAAAGGAATGCGACCACACGAAAAAGATGTTAAAGGAAAACCAGTTTTTTAAAATCAGTTTGAGCACAGAGGCACAAAGTCAAATAGTAGACACAAAAGTGTAAGTGGTTCTTTCGTAGCAAGGAACGACATTGACTTTTCCTTTCGTTGAAACAACGAATATACATGATGTAATTTAATACAATGTAATCTGGGCGCTCGTACTGCTAATTTTGAAATTCAAATGACTAAGATTCAATTCAAATATGAAAATGCGGCGGTGGTCGAAAGACAAAAGGTTTCTACGCATTACGCATATGTAAATCCACTTGTGCAGAAGCTACAACAGGTACTGTACAAAAATGTCTGATTCTATTTGAGAATGAACTGTACTGTACAATTAACTGCAAGACGACAGGGGACATGACACAGGATTATTACAACTTTTGTATTACATCCTAATAATACAGTTCTAAAAATGACTTTGGAAAATTCCATTTCATTTTGAGAGGATGTATAGTTATTGGTTCATAGAAGTGGAGCAGAGCAGAGAGAGAGAGAGACTTGAACAAGTCTAATTTGAAAGCAGAGCAGACAAAAGAATGAAAGAGACCTCGCCAAAGCCAAAATGTGAAGTCCCATTCATTCAACTTGTCTCAAAGTCTCTCAAAATGCGCACGTAACTAACAATAAAATGCATAATGTAATAATAGTTGGAAAATGTCCTCGCCAAAAGGTTTCAGTACTGACGATACATTCAAGACTCAGTCAGTCAGTCGGTCACTTTAAGCCTCCACATAATAAACGTTCAAATAAATGGTTCTCACTCAGCATTTGAATAGTCTGAGAAGCAAGCTGCTCAATGAGTCAGTGAGTGAATGAGAGAGAGATAATAATACGTAATTCATTATGCACTCCCACTCCCACCATCGCATCGTCTTTAAGACAAAAACAGTCCAATGGCCCTCAATCGTCACCCTCACTGAGCAATCAAGTACGAATCTGCACGACAAAACAAGCACAAGCACAACAACTATGTACAACCTGCGAGGTTGTCAATACAACCACAACAATCAGTCAGTTTCTATAAAACAATGCTAAATTGTAAATGATCGTGAGAAAATACACTAAAAATAGCACACACACGCATACGCATGTATAATACGTCCACTGTGCACATTCCACTCAATTAAAGGCGACTCAGGACATAAAAAACGTGCCGAAGGGCTTTTCTTTTTGTGATATTCAGTATAAGGGCACGAAAAGTAGTTCAAAAATGCTAATTACTGCAGCTTTAGTCTATTCCAACAAGCCAACAAAAATGTTTCGAGAGAGAAAGACGAAAGGTTACCTAATTATTAATTAAGTGAAGCTGCCCAACTGTCCAAGTCAGGGCCAGAAAAGACTTTTTCATCCTGTGAGCTCTTATTAAGTAGTATTGACAATAGGACACAATACTTTTATTATTAGACTGTTAAAGTCATTGGGCTACGACCACGAGCAACACTGCATGGACGTACGGACGTTTGTGGACGACTCCCGCCTTCAAAGAGCTGTCAATAGGGAAAAAAGCTTATTGATAGTATTTTTGCGAGGATGAAGTTGAATAATCGTCAATCATACATTTTGTTTCAAGAGCACCTTGGACAATGGCCCAACACTTGAGGACGCAAAGGTTGACAAATACTACACAAATGTCAGTCTTGCTTGACGACGACGAATATAAAAAAATTTTGACCACGACCACCACCGCCACCACTGCCGACAATTCCTCATTATCTTCCGTTGATCTCAATGAGACTGGAAACGGACAAGTGTGGCTGAATGCCAGAGTAAATCCTGAGCCTTCCCTCCTTTCATAGGAGACAGGTGTTACAAATCGTAGACCATAGACATGTCAGTGGGCACAATTGCGAACGCCTTTAGGTTCAACAGTCAAATTTGGATAGCTCAGCAACTCAACAATGCTGATTATCGTTTAGCACGAGCATTATTGTTGTCATTTTCAATCTTTGAGACTACAAGTGATATATTACAATATATACACAAAGTACAAAAAGCGATTGGTACATATACAAATAATAGTGAGATTGGACACCATCGCGATCGTATCATAAACACCATAAGATATAGTACGATATGTTACATCAAGCAAACAGTGCAATTATGCAGAGGTGCAACAATTGATTTGGAATGCTAATGCAAATTTGGAATACAATTCTTTTTTTTTGGACAGGAACATCAAGATACAAGAATGAAGTGGACACATGGACTCTTGTTCGTGACATTAGTGCCATGCTTCGTGTGTTCAGTGTTAGGAGTAAGGATATCCACAGAAAATGACGACGATGAGTCGAGGACATCGTCGAAACCCACCACGATCCAATTCGGATCTGGTGGTGTCACACCCAGAAGACGACAGAGCGGTAACGGGAGTCGCTACAGTGCAACTTTGTTGCATCCTCAACGCCTTTCTTCGAGTCAAAGAACGGAGCAAAAGACTGATCTAGTCGCCTACCAAATTCCTTCTTCTTCCTCATCTTCTTCAGAGGCTGATGATAACCCGCTTCCGCCTCGGGTCATCCCGCCTTCGTTACGAAGGCACTTCGCACGACTTAATTCTTTTGCCAATACTAATAATAAGCTGGAAGAAGCTACTGTTCCTTCCGTTGCGGATGAAGACGCAAGCGTAAAACCAGCCAAAAATTTAAATAAAAATCCACGAAGAAGAAAAATCAAACGACCGCCGAAAATCAAGTTGAGCACGCCGAAAGCATCGGCTTCCACAGCAGATGAAGAATTCGCTGGGACTCCCGAGAAAGATAAAATGTCTTCAGGAGACAAGAACCTCGCATTAGAAATCGGGGCTGACGACGGCAAGTACGCCTTAATAGACAAATTCTTTGAGAGGCCCCTTTCTCAAGCGCCAGGAATCATTTCTTATGCTCAGAGTCAAGACTTTAGTAAAGACAATAACCGAACCTTGGGAAACATTGAGCCAAACGACATTTGGTTGTCCGAAGGTCATCTCTTGGTTCTCAAAGGTGGAGATTTTGACACCACACAAAAGAGTGCTTGGAAACCTATCGATGACTACGAACGGAACAAAAATGCTCCACCACTTCGAATTCCATTAGATACAAAAAACCCACCACCATTCCCGGTATTTTTAAATGACAGTGGACCTCCAGTTTTTCTCGGTGGACCACCATCATTTGGTCCCCTTCCGTACCCACCAGGAGGTTTCAATGGTAGCTTTGACCCGAGCAATTTTCCACCCCCAGGCATGATTGCATTGAATCCTAATGGGACGATACCACATTTCGGACCATTCGGACCACCGCCACCGGGTTTTGGAGGAGGAAACAATTCTTTAGCGCCGTTCCCATTTCCAGGTCCTCCTAAAGGTGGTGGAGGAGGTTTATATGGTGGAGGAGGATTGTACGGCGGAGGTGGTGGAGGGGGAAGCTATGGAAATGGAGGAGGAACATACGGAAACGGAGGTGGTGGCGGCGGAGGACTGTACGGAAACGGAGGTGGTGGCGGCGGAGGACTGTACGGAAACATTGGTGATGGAGGAGTCCGAAGAAACAACTTCACTGGAGGATTCCCGCCTCCCGGTGCGTTTCCTCCGGGTTTTCCGCCATTTCAGCCCGGAGGAGGTAAAGGCAACTTTTCTTTTCCACCTCCACAATTTCTACCCCCTCCTCCAGGATTCAACCTCGGCAACTTCAGCGGAGGGCCTCCACCTCCAGGATTTCCATTCTTACCGCCTTTAGTTCTGAACCCGGCTGACAACGAGACGGACGATCCGTCAATTTTCTTACCACCGCCTTATGATTTTGACTACTACGAAGAAAACAGCACAATAGTTCCTCCAGGACCATTCGCACCGGGTTTGGTTGTTCCTCCTCCGAGAGAATTTTACTCAGTGTACAACCGAACAGCGAAACCAACGAGTTCGCCACTTCATCAATTCACGTCACCATCGTACTCAGAATTACCAGTGAAAAGACCGCAACGACCAAATGGGAAGAAACCTAAATTCCCTATAACAGGTCCTCCTGACGACAGCTTGGAAGAAATCAATCCACCAGTGACAACTCCACATTCGGTCATTTCGGTTACACCACACAAACTACGCAAACAGCGTCCAATGAAGGCAAACAAAGGGATATTCGACACGGTTCCCAAGTATGTCTTGCAGAATGACGACGAGTTCACTCGTATCACACCCTCGGCACTTCCCCAATCTGACATCGTGCTGACCCCACGCCCAATTGTGTCCACGACACTTCCATCAGTGACCACGGCATCCACTCCAACCACACCGAAACCTTTGAACTATGTCTATGTACGTGGTCAGTTGAAGACTTTAGCTCAAATAGCAGCAGAGCAACAAGACGATGAATATGACTATGAACAAACACCTCGACCACCTTACGACGAAAGAGGTTATCCTACCCGCATAGTCGATGACGAAGACGCAGAATACCCACAATATGCTAAGAAAATTCCAACTGCGGAACCACCGAAGGCATTCTACTACTCGACTCCAAAGTACGAATCCATTTTTAATACAGGAAACCTCAAACCGAAAGGATTGCGCCCTAACACTAATCCGAACGCGTACACGAGTTTCCCTGCAAGCCTCGGTGGAAGTTTGCGACATCCATCGTCCACACCTTTGCAGCCACAACAAGAACAAGAGCCGCCAACAATTTACTTGAATCGTAACAACGCTAATCGCCACAATCAGTTGGGTCATCAAGGCCAACAGAATGTGTACAATCTCAACAATAACAATAACAATGGCCATCTCAACTACCAGCATCCTACAAAATTAGGGCCAGGAGCTTACTTCACGAGCTCAGGCGGTGGACAGCCGCAAGACCAACCGCAAATCTTGTCGCCATTCCAGTCACCGCAATTTGCTCTGCACAATAATAACAACCGTCAGCCACATTCCTACACTCAGTATTCCAACATCCCACAGACCAACAATAATCTTAATCTACAGACGAACTCAGGGTTCCGCCCAGCATTCGGCCCAGTGCAACCATCACAAAATCCCATTCAACAACCTTCAAGGGCCGTATTTCCCGGACAAATAACTCAAAGTGGACCGAACCTGTTCAACCCATCTCAAGGGTCTCAATTCTCATCTCTCAGAAATCCAGAACAAGAGTATCAAATCCAAGGGCCAAAGACGTCAGGTTACTATTCTCCGATCACGCAGTATCACCAACCGCTCCAACCTAACAGTGATCAGTTCAACTCGAATCAATACTACAACAGTGCCGTGAGCAATAACAATAATGGCGGAAGTAACGCATTCAGTGCCGGGTCACCACAGCAGTTGACTCGCCCAGTGCAAAAACAGCCTGACATCTTAGGACCATACTTTTTCCAAGGTCAGTCTGACCAACAACAGATCAGTCGGAACAAGCCATCTCTTCCTTCCACGTCATTGAGTCAAGGAAGTTTCAACAATAACAATTCCCCACTCGGTCGTTACGTCCAGCCTGGGGCTCCATTACATCAAGACATTCTTGTCAATTACAGGTGAGTGTCACATTCCTTCTCCTTATCTCCTCAGCTTGTACACAATCTTTGCTTTATAGCTACTACTGTAACTACTTATGATACTTTGTCGCCTCGTCCAAGTTTTGTGATACGGTTTTAATACTTTCACACAACAGGAGGTTTCCACTTTACGCTGTTTTTGTCCTGCTCTTGCTTTATTACGTCTAATGCACATTGGATGGCTTACGAGAAATTCGTATTAGGTACACAGAAATCATATCACATCACGAAGTTTGTACGACGTGTGATGACGACGACGACGATGCGATCATCAAGAGAATAAGCGCTCTTGTAGCAGCAGCAGAACAGAAGCCTTGCATTATGGAAATAGTTAACGATGCTGTTGAGCTGCTTGTGTTTATGCTCATGTTTGAGTGAGTCTCACACGTTAAAACTGACTATACACGTGATAGCACACGCGTGAGATTTCTGAAGGGAACACAGGAAGGGACGTCAAAGTACTCACGTCGACGACGACATTCCTTTTACCTCTTTTCGAAAAAAAAACAACAGCATAGTTAACTTGTTCTTATCACTGTCGTTCTGATAAGGTTACAGTGCTACTATTATCGTCCTGTAACGTTCGTTTCATTAGCGTTGACGACGACGATGACCGAGGGACTTGTTGGTGTCACTGTGTAGTTGTTCACGGCCTCCGACGACGACGGAAATTTAAACTCTGCTGTGGACGTACATATACTGCGTACAAACCACACAAGGGATGATCGTCATCATCATCGGGACAGTCGTCCGTACATTACACGACGCGTTGCACGACTTTGTCAAGTCGAGTTTCGCATTTCGCAGTTGGAAAGTCTCGTAAAAGTTCTCACCATTTTCTGACATGGATGAGATACAGGGGAAAATAACAAATTCCAACTCTTTTTTTCCCATGAGCGCATTTAACTGTTCTCCTTCTTGGCTTTTTAATATTATGATAACAATACAGAACTAACTAACTTTTTAAAAATGCGTCCTTCGTCAGTTACGACTACGATGACGACGACGCGGACCTAATTTCGCAACAAGAGCAAAATAACAAGAAGAACAACTGTATTAGTTCTAGTTCGTAGTAAAGCATAGCATTCATTAAAAAAGCAGCAGGAGCAGGAATGACGATGACGACAAAAGCAAAATTGACGAATGGTCATGGTGGCCCCGTATGTGCCGTTGAAACATCCTGCAGGCATTGCACATTGCTGTTGTCCAACAATATGTCTCCCAGTCATGTAGACATTGAACAATACAATATGATGTACGGTAATTTGTTTGCGGTGTCAAATGGTTTCTGGGATTCCCGTGGACCACTGACTGCACCTAGCAAAGCGACTTGATCCAATAATTAACCCCACTTGGACGTGCAAACAATGATTGAGAGTGCTCGTTACCGTTACCACGCAGCACTCTCAATTTCGTGCACTCCTTCAATCTAAAATACTAACACAAACATTATTATTGACCACTTTTTTGTCCTCTCACTCTCGAAAGGAACTCCACCTTTCCTCCTGCTCCTCCCTTTCCAAACCATTGGACTGCATTCCATTCAAAGGAACCCACAGAATTTGAATGGATCATTTGACAAGCCACAAGGGACACCAAATTGATGCTAAATAGTGGATAATTGCATCTCTTGGACCCATAATGATCAGCACAAGATCATAAGTCAACATGATTGCTCTCGTGTGTGTGGCACTGACCTTACGTGCCGTTCCTTCGAGCTCTTGTCATTGTTTTTATATGCACAAATCTTGTCGATTCTCCTCCAAAATTACAAGGATAAGATCATGTCCCATTTTATAGACTAATAATCCTCAAATTTGCATTTTTCAGGCATGCACACATGCAACAAAGCTCCGTCGTCGTCACTAGTATAAAAACCGCATTCAAAAAATAGCATTATGAAGTAATATATATATAAAATCCTGCCTTCTTTTGACACACGTTTCCCGTGAAAATGATTATGTGGTCATTGGTTTGGTCATTCTTTTCACTATTTCTCAGAGAACAACTTTCAACCACACAAAAAATAATCATAATAAAAATTTTCAATCTTTTTTGGTTGGTTTGTGACAAGTGCGTGCGCACATGTGCACGACGACTTGCGTCTTAATGATCACGTAGAGATTGGCCATGGCTCGGCTCCACGCCGGAACAATACCGATTCCTACATACTCATTACGATGAGAAAACATGGTCATGGCAAATCTGCCAGTCATCCCGAGGGAAATGCTAATTATTACGTTATGTTCATTCCCAAAAAAGCAAAGCTAGGGAAAAAGCATAGGAAAGATGAAGTAATCAAATCATCATAGCATTGCATGTTTCCAACAATGATGTTTTAGTTGTGTTGTGTGCCTCATAGCCTAATCCATAGCCGAGTCATCATATAAATTTCTTGCGTAAAAACGCTTTTTTAAAAGATTATGTACTGCGTAGTCATTAGAATTTAACAATAATGAAGTCTGTTTTTTGTTTGTTTTCTAAACACAGGGAACCATTGCCACAATACAACACAGAGTCAGAGGCAGTGACGACGCGCTCAGCGTTCAGAGCAGGCCCAAGTCCTCCGACAGGAACTGATGGAAAAGCCGGATTAGTCCCCGATGGAAGTTTCTATACGTTCCAACGTGGAGGTCCTGGAGGATTCAGCTACAAAATCCGTCTGTAGCATTTGTTGTAAAGAAAGAAGAAACGAATCCTCACGACATTTGATTTGAATGAACGAAGCCAAAGCACGGGACGGCATTCCATAACAATGTAATAATACTAACTACAGTGTGATCAACATGTACAAGTAAAGTTTTCTCAAATGGAATACTTCTTTACATGGAAATGTTGTGCTGTGCGTTGTTTTGTGCGATGGCGATGGCGGATGGCTGATGGAGCAATATATTTAGAGTCTGAGTCAATATGTCCCGTTGTTTGGTCAGTGCAAGTAATACGTGCTATATAAGGTAATAATTGTGACGAAGCCCTGTCCACTACACTTACTGACCACATTTAGTAGAATACTAGTGCACGCAATACATTGACTTCGTCCAGCCAACCTAACGCTGCTCAATCCAAGTGAAAGGGGTAACAATAAGGGAACGCGAATGGATTAATTCAATCGAAGGAAGTTTCTTTGGGCACGACGACACAGTAAAAAAATATAAAAAAGCAGAGCAAAATAGTACTTCGTGAATCCTTAAGCAAATATAACAAAACTTGGTCAAAGTGAGCCAAGTGCAAGTGGTGGTCTCTGGTCTCTCTCCTTATGTTGCAAAAAAGAGTTGATCCTCGAACACTCCACACATCACATCATGATGAGTTGAGGCAAGAACGCAAGAGCGCAAGCAAGGAGAGAATGAAATCTCAAGAATACAACTTCAACTACGGCAATAATAATAATATAAATTCAGTGTATCTATTCATCTTTCTGTGTTTGTCTATAAGAGCAAGCATGATTACTCCATTCAAGCCTGAGGGAAAGGTTTGGCCTGTTCTTCATATCTTCTCTCTCTTTTCTTCCACCTGAATGACCAATCGCAAAAATCCATGTAATGGACCTGCATAAACTGTCGTCATCACTTGATCACTTTTACAAAATTATGACTATGGCACATCAACATCAAATCTGTCTAATGTCTAAACTTGTAAAAGGTCATGCAGGTCACGCCTTATTCATTTATCCTGAACAAAAACTATTCATTCGTTGTGCAGTAAGCAATTACTATTACGCTATCATTACTATATATTCTGTAGTACTGTAGTACCATTATCTCTTATTCTCATTATCACAACCCATAATTGCCATACCCGGGTAATAGTTAATTGTTCATTCTCCCTTTTTTAGAATTTATATACATGTAGCAATGGTGATTTCTCAGTTCTCCTCCCTACAACATGCAAAGACTTCTTTTTTTAAAAATTTATATTAAGTACTATACAGTTTAATGTATGTAAACTTTTTTTGAGAATCTTAACAATTATGATTATTTACTGCGCTAATTATTATCTTAATTTTAACTATGTGTAATGGATTTATCACATGCATTTGACATGTACGAAACGACCAACTTCCCACAATGGTTTTTATACAATAGAGAAGAATCCCGCCCCGCCCCGCCCAATTATCTTGATTGTGTATTCTGACACTCTCTCAATTCCCTCAATCCTGAGACACACTCCAACTAACAATCAGTTAGTACGTGTCGTCATTCCTCCTCGTTGTCGTCGTCGTCAATCGTCAATCGTCACACGTCATTTTCTCACAACTCCACTCCACTCATCATATCAATGCGATACGATGCAATGGAAATGAAAATGGAATACAAAATATACAATCAAAGTTTGAAACCGGCGTGCGACAACCGTCGCCTCCTACGCGTGAAAATTAAATATTTCATTCCGTCGAATGGGAACAGGATCAAACTTTGATAAAAACAAGAGTTTCAATCCTTTTGTCCACGCGTCGTCTTACAATGAAAAAATATACATTGAAATCTGATACTTATTGTTGCATGGTTGTTTTCATAGCGTCATGTTGTAGCTCTATGTAACTTACAAAAAAATAAGCTCTGATGTTGACTTTCAAAATACAGTAATTATTATACATTATTATATTATATGACAAAAATGTGTCACTCAAAAGACAAAAAATAATAAAAAAAACATGATGCTGAGCAAAATATGATCATATAAAAATCTTTGAAGTTGCATTTGGGGAACTTGGATATCATTTTCCTTTCCTTTCATTATTGTTACACATTGTAAAATATGTAGTGGTACAAAATATTTAATTAATGCTACACAAGAGGAAATGTGGATTTTGTTTGGTGATACAGTGATACAAATATAAAAACTGGGAAAAAAATTGGTGTCAAACAAGAAGAGTGAAGCAGTGAAGGTACGGTCGAGCAGGCAGTTTGCAGGAGTAGTACGTCATTAAACTACAATGCTCAAGATTAGGACGACAATTTAGCTAAATGGATTTTTTGGAGTTGTAGCCAGAATGATAATTGCATTTATTTTGCCTGCACAGATGCCGTACCGGCATTAAAAGTGTTTTTACGACCAAGAGTATGTGGTAAGAGAGTAAAGTAAAGTTAGTAAGAGTAAGTGTAAGAGCACAAGAGGAAAAATCCTTGTTGGACTCTCAGATAAGGTGGTGCACAGTTAAGTAATCGTGCGAGATCAGTTTGCCATAAAAAGGGGTCAAAAAGCACCTGAGCCAGTCAAAGTTAAAGTGTGCTCTACAAGTAAGTAAAGTAATGCACAAGTGAAGTGAGTGCGTTTTGCATTTGGTGTGGTGTCCTTATAGTAACTTCCCATGGGATATAACATATTTTTTGCATTATATGCTATCCACAGATTACATTTTGCAAAAAATGTGGGATATACAACAGGAGCAAGCGAGTGCCTGAGCAAGGCGTGGTGTCTCCACCCAACATCTCGAATTATTATTGTAATGCAGTAGGGCCACGGAGAACGACAACAGGAGCAGGCCTAAGAGCCAAGCCAGAAAGTCTACTTCATCTCCCACTCACTCACCAAACGGACTCTTGTCTTCATTCCAATTCATTCATCATCAGTGCATTTCATTACGGTACGCACTCTCAACTCTCTCACACACACACATAACACATTAACTACTTGCTATACATGCACCATGCACCAACCAAGTTTACTCACATTGTACAGGCATTTTGCATTATTACAATGCAGTGTGTGAGATCACATAATTTTTTGGAGGGATAAGAAGGGCTACTTTAAAGTTGATGCTGCAAATGCAATGCAATATGCAATGTCTTGTCTTCATTCCAATTCATTCATCATCAGTGCATTTCATTACGGTACGCACTCTCAACTCACACACACACACACATAACACATTAACTACTTGCTATACATGCACCAACCAACCAAGTTTACTCACATTGTACAGGCATTTTGCATTATCACAATGCAGTCTGTGAGATCACATAATTTTTTGGAGGGATAAGAAGGGCTACTTTAAAGTTGATGCTGCAAATGCAATGCAATATGCAATGGAAACCGCTAACCGCTGTCGCCGTTTGTCGACGTTGTCCTGCACACATAACAAAACCCCAAGTTCTCCGACGCCTTGCACATTGATTGCATCTCGCATACTAACATAGCATTTTTACATTTTTACATCATTGAATGTATATCATAGCAAGACTTTAGTAGACGCCAGTGGTTCTCAGGTCTGCGTTCTCGCACTCTCGGCGGAAGTCACTCCATCCGCATTACATTTTACTATCACTTACTCGCATTCACCTCAACCGTGTCATTAACTGTGCTCGTGCTACTATACAGCCTTATAGCCCACTTGCACTTTCAAGATGAATACGACGACAATAACAACAATCCATAGTGAAAAAAACAATCAGGAGCAAAATGTACTAAATGCACTAAAGCCCACGGTGATTGTTGAACAGGACATCGCATGGTGTGGTAGACGTGGTCGTAATACATTTACATTGTAAATATTATTACTTAGTTTTCGCACATTGGATCATAGAATGGGACCATTCAAATTATACTACTGCGAGACACTTCAGACATCATGAAGAAAAAAAGGACGCAATAAGGAGTGAAATAGATGCATTTATGCAATAAACTGAGAACTGAACAGAAGTGGAATGGAATTATGCTTTTGCCTTGCCTTGGAAGTGGTCTGTCGTCCAACTAAGCAACTCCAAGTCCAACCAACCCCAATTCCTCTGTTTCTTTGTCACTCATCGCCCAAGTTCTAGTTAGCCTCAATTTGCAGTAAGAATAAGACCATTACTCATTCGATGGAACGATACACAAGCAAAACTAATGTAATTTTACTCCTTTTTCTCTCTCCATCCATCCATTCTCGCATTCCTCCGTCAACTGTTCTTTCCTGTTCAGACGTTACTATGCGTCCAACTCATTTTTATGCTGAAATCCATCCAAAATAAACTTTTGTTTTCTCAGGATAACAATTACTTGACACACTTAATTCATCCTTCCATTACGAAAAAACAACAAGTACCGAGAATATCAAAAACCATTTTGTACACAGTGTGACGTGATGATGGTGAGCCGTGTGCCCCGCATACTTTGAGTCTCTGTCTCGTCTCGTCCTTTGCTAAGTGCAAGTGAGAGGAGAGGAGTCGCAACACAACATCCGCTACTTTAAATGAGTGCAAATAATCTGCACACAAAAGCAACATTTTGAGCAAAAGAATTGGTCGTGCATGATAAATTTCCACTTTGGCAATATACAATTCTGATCCATTCAACGCCAGTCACCGCAGAGACTGACGACTGACGAGGCGACGACACGTACAAGATGATTTTACTATCGTCTAGCAAACTACTGTCCACAAACCTATTTTCGTATAAGTAATGTACAGTCAAGCAAAAAATAGGGATGTACACCTAGCAGCATACCGAAAGCAAAGTATTATTCTGAGCGACTTCTCACATGGAATCACTATAAGAGGGAAGGAACGCGAGAAACTGCACATTTCGCGGATGAACGCATTCTCGAAAAGATTTTATTTGTGTTTGAGTGTCAAAGTTGGGCAAAAGCAGGACGAACGAGGAACGAGATACCTTGAACATCTCTCCAAAAAAGGATTTTTGCAAGGAGGAACCACGCCACAAAGTTTTTCAAGGGCTTTCAAAAAATGAACTCCTCAACAACGACGACACGAATCATACCCCTCAAATGATATGCATCACACACAGCAGGACTACTTTTGGAAATGAATATACACACAGTAACGCCTTTTGTCAATGAGCAATGTGACTCTACTTTGAGTACGCAGCCAACGGACGGAAAAAGATATCTCTACTTCTTTACATCGTACAACAGCAGTACAATTTCCAATTTGCAGATGAATTAAAGTGTACGTTTTTGAATACACACTTGAATGACTTCGTCGTCCTCAGACTCTTTAGAAACTTTGAATGTGATGAGACAACAATGTTTTCTACGGCGAAAATAAAATAGATTTGCCGATGAACAAAAAACAAAGATCAAAAGATGCGACCGACGACGAGAAGCGACACGAGCGATCATCGTCGTCTCGCTCAATCATAATCGTACGTGAAGATAGTACTCCAAAATGTCACACCCATAATGAGAAAGCACGGTTGACTGCACTTTCCCCAGTTAACAGTTAAACCTTCATCGTCAATAACAAGAAGTCTCATGACATGACACTAACCCTGATTGTTATTTTTACGTCAACATGAACATCATGACGAATCATGAGTATGAGGAACGAAGAAAGACGTCAGCAGCAGTTCCTTGAGCATGTATTAAGTTAGCACATATTGAGGAGGAGAACAAGAGGAGATATCACCACAGAGATTTCTTTCCTACTTGGCTTCGTGGTGGACCAAAGCGACATGCGACCCACCGCGAGCTACATTGCCATTTTTGGCGGAACATTATATTTAAAGATTAGAATTCATTGACATTCCGTTCTTTTTGAGCGCAAACACACAACAGAGACAGAATACGAATATTCGCGTTAATCCACATTAGACCTCAACCAACACAATGCAAAATCTATTCCGTTTCCCATTTTCCATTTGGAGACCTGCACCAGGAGCAGAGAACAGCACGACATTTCTGAACAACGAGTCAACTCCTCGACTAACTTCACCCCAAACGTCAATCAAAGGGAAAATCACACTACATAAACAGGGAATTTTTCCTTACGTACGTCACTAAATTCACAAAAACCATGAACACTTCAATCTATTTTTAGCATTGTAGTATTCTGAGCATTGTTCCTTTTTCCATTTCGTGAAAAGATTATGATAGAGTCAATCTACGTTTGAATCTGAATCCTTCATCACGTCACGTCATATGATCATCGTAGGTATCATAATGATGTGTTGCCTATAAAAAGGATCGTCATTATCTCATTATTATCATTGGGACAGGACAGGACAGCAAGTACGCCGTCACACTCAATTGAGTCCATTCACGTAATGCCAATAATATATTTTCAGATTTATGATCTTATTGGAAATTACAAAATGAGTGGCGTTGAGGAAATCGCTCATAAAATAAAACTAGAGCAGAATGCTAAAATGATAAATGCTACCAACACTTCACTGCATTTTTGCACTCGTAGCGTACATATGATACTAAATGAGCAAAAGTAAAAGGATTGCATACTTAATAATTAGCAAGCAATTACTAATTAGCTATAAATTACTAATTCAAAGGACTCCACGTTCATGTCACAGTCACACAGCAACAAACGTTGAGGTTGGGAGGAGGTGACGGAAGAAAGGCATTACGACATTTTTTTGGAAAAAAATACAAAGAAATAGTGGGAAAAAAGAACGTTTTGTCTCACCAGGTCCACATTGTTCATCAGTGGATTGGCTTTGAAGCGGATGATCATACAAATGAATGTACACTTCAATGGCACACCTAAAATCATGCAAAAAAGAAAAAAATGTTTGATATCGGTGGATTTCATCATCACATCACGTAATGGCACGTCGTTGTTCACAGTCTTGAAACAATACAAGACTGTTTGTAATCGGGCGCAAAGGAAGTGGGGTTATTCAATTTTAATTGCTATTACATCCGTTCTCTCATTCGCAGCTCTGCACTTTGCACTTCCTCTGTTTTCATTACAATTAGTCCGTAGTACATTACAATTTACAATGGATTACTCTGTTTCATATCGCCCAAGAGAAAGCCTTTTCTCACACGAACAATTTCAAGTCGAGAAGACGAAGAAGCAGAAGAAGACGGCGGATGGACGACAAAGAAAGAGACGTGACGTTAAAATTACCCCACGAGATAAATGAAACTATCAATAGAATCCGCCTTCATACCATTTAGATTTTAATGAGGAAACTTTTAATACACTAATCATAAAAATGTATTAAAAAAGAAAGCTTTCAAAAAATAGTTCCGATACATTAAAAAAAAGTTTCTATGAATGTTTTCATCGTCGCATCGCCAGTTCAGACAAATATTATTCTTTCGATTTGGGGAACATATTAATTCGCTTGTAACTAACGATAGAAGAACATATTAAATTAAGCTCACTTGGCAGCCTTGAAGTAAAATGGGTGGGACCTCAGCACATCCTCTAATCGAAGCAGTTGAACATAAGATCGCAAGGTCATCTTTCGCAAACAGTACGTGTGAAAGTCATATTGATCGTCAATTATTTCGGTGAAATGCTGTAACACAAACAAAAGAAAAAAGACCTTCATGATGTATAATGCTGAATACAGTTTTGCAAATTACTCGACAAAACAATACAGTAATGCACATATTATCGATCATGCTAATTTTGTGGTTGTGAACAAGACTGTGTATCCAACAATGGCAAACACAGGCTGGGTCCCATCCTAAAATCTATTTAATTTAGCACCGTTGCAAAAGAGAGAAGACTTTGATAATCTTCCTCTGATCGACAGTGCATTCTTGCTCATTCATGAGCTTCACACAAAGCAGATCTGACTTTATGGAAATCAATTATCTTATTATTTAAATAACACTATAAATAATATGTAAAAGTCTTAAGTGAATGCTCAAGACGAAAAATGACTTACGCGATCAATTTCATGGCACTTTTTTAAGGCGTCTCCCAATTTACCGCTCCTCTGATATGCCAGGGCGCATTCAGTCTGGAACCACATACACTGCATCTCATTCAGGTTGTCCATTGGGTTTGTTCCCTCCTACAGCCAACGTACCATAATTCATATATTAAAATGAACTAATTAATTGTACGTAATCAAAAAAAAAAAAAAAAAGACGAAAAATGAGCGTATTAAAGCATAAACCGTACCCTAGTGAACTTTCCGCAGACGGACGTCGCAGTTTCGATACGATCGGCTCGAAGGAGATACTTGGCACTTTTGGAGTTGATGTATCGGTCCGCTGTGTCAAGTTCTCTAGCTTCGTCCATCCAAGTGGCCGCAGTGCTGAAGTCACCAATATGCTTAAAAATTTTTGCTTTGCACATAAATAGTTCGATTAAAGTTGGAGTGTGTTCGATCGCTTTGTCTACGTAATCTAACGCAATCTCATACTCTCCTATGTAGTCAAAGTGTTGAGCTAAGTAGTAATAGGCCCATAAAAGTGCCGACGCCGGCGCAGGGTAGGGGTCATCTGAAAAAAAATTAACAATACACCGGGCTATTAAAATACCAAATACACCTAACGTAATATTAAAAACTTTAAATGAGTTTTATAAACCTTAAGAATATGATAACGACACAACAATAACATCCTTACCTTCAAAATATCGACTGGTTTTACGTAATTGTGCGGCCATTGACTCGACTAGTGTTTGAATCGCAGCAGCCTTCTCAGGATCGTCGTACAACTCTCGTAAATCGGTAAATAGTGGAGGAGCTCCTTTCGTGAAGGCATTCGTGATGTACGGTTTCAAAAACTTGATAAATTCATCACCCTCTGTACAGTCAAGTGGTAACCGTTTCGGGAGGAATGCTCTAGGAAATTCGCTATCAAAATTGGCATACAAGCGTAATCTGTCTGTAGGGCAGTACTCAATTTGAAGTGCTTTTTCCAATCCTCGATAATAATACACATTGTCGGGATTCGTTCGAACTAATTTTCGATATACATTCGAAGCTTCATGGAAATGCTCCACACTTAACAGTAAGGCTCCTGAAAGACATTACAATATCAATGTATATTTAAAGGTGAGTTGAGGACTCAGTTAATTGAATGAAAATGGTGACTCCTGACTGCGTTCAAGTTAATTATAGATTCAAAATCCAAAACTTACCGAGAGTTTCGTTCAAAGTACTTTTGTCATAAATGTCCCTTGCATTGTCCCGTAAATGTTGAATAGCCGCTAGAATTTCGCCGCTTTCTTGAAGGATTGTGTTTTGGTAAAGCAATAGCTCACTGTTTTCATAATCGTATCCGCTTTCCCGAGTCTGCTCATTAAATTCATCAAAAGAAAACCACATATGAAAATTTAAAAACAAAATTACCACTACAATACAAGAATAATACAGTCAAAATTACAAAAGAACGTTAGAACGTACAGTTTGATTTTGAGTTTTCCGAAAAGCATCCAAAATTTTAAAAGCCATATCATAGTCTTTTAATAGATGATAAGCCATGGCAAATCCAATCCATGACGCCCTGTGGCCAGGTTTTAAGTTGAACAGCTGATGACGAGTTTCCTGCAACAAAATCACATTTCCCAACCAAACCATTATTGACAAAGTGCTTAAGGCATTATATATCTGAAATTGACTTTTTTATCATTTTGATAAATTATGATCAGTTAAGAAAATGTCATCAGATAAAGATGAGTTCAGAAGGATCTATTGGAATTTAAATTTGAGTAGCATCATTTCATTCAATAGTTTCCTAACAGCAAAAAGTACAAACTTACTCTATAGCCGACTAAATCTCGGATGTGGATCTGAACAATAGAAAGCTCTCTCAAAATTTGAATGTTTTGCTGATCCCACTTCAGTGCATTCCGATAACATTTTATTGCCTCGTCGTACTTCTTCTCCGAGCGCTGAAAAGAATAAAAAACGACTTATCAGATTAAATCGTACAATGGAAATGACATCAATACATTTCTTATAAACAGTTCTAGTATAATTCCAACTTTATAATCTTTTGAATCTTTAATGCAACGTAGCGCTGACCTAACCCGTGTCTAAGCTCACTACTATATTGAGGGGTCAGGATCTAACTAATGATGACAAAACAGTGTCAAGTCATCCCTTAATTTAAATTCTAATTTTTGTACCTGCAAAAGCCCATAGACGTGCCAACAAGTGTGAGATCTCAGGTCATTCCTCAGTCCACGTCGTACATGGTCATAAGCTTCTTCACGACGTCCTAGTGCATTTAATATCAAACCCTTCATAGCTAGTGTTTCTAAATACAAAAAATACAAAAATACCTTTTTCATCATCATCATCATCATATTCAAATATCATCGGACAAAACTAAATGGATCAAAATTCAAAAGTTTTAAAAATTCCCAAGATAAAGTAGCATACCGGCATGGTCAGTAAAGGCAGGATTACTAAGAATTTGCTTAGCAAACTTGAGTCCATTTTTATACAGTTTCTGCTCATAACATTTCTACATCACAAACAAAGTTCATTTTTAATCCCAAGAAACCCTTAAACCATTTTAAATCCGTACAAAATGATACAAAATAAACCTTACCAGGATTCTTTTAAAAAGCGCATTTTCTTTCGGCGGCAGCGTGGCCCGACTCCCAGTCGTTGACGACATGTTGCACCTGAACCAACTTGGTTTATGTCTTTTTTATTGTATTTACTTTCAAAAAATTGTGAAGAAAGGTCAACCAACCAACAAAAAAGGAAGAACCAAGAGTAAGCACTGAAAAAAAAACGATTTTAAACCTAAAACTCAGTGTGATGAATTCATAGCACCAGAGTATGAGCGGGGTTTCGGAGAGTTTTTCACCAGAGTCGGACTGAGAATACTAACTGGACAAAAATTGTAATTTGACGACGGGAAAGACGAAGATGTTGTCTTAATTGTAGTTGTGATAAAATGACGAAAAAAAAGCAGAGAAATAATGGACCAAGAAACTAATGGTCTGGAATCGTGGAGTTGGATGGGTTGAATGAATGAGAAGTCCACTCCGTCCACTCGGCTCGCTCCAAAGCAGACCTCGTGCTCTGTTCGCCACGCAATATGGCCGTGCCGTGGTGGGAGACGCAAAAAACCTAAAAAAAACCAGCAAAGCCAAATCCTCTTCTCCAAAATACACTTGAACTTGCTTGCTTTTGGAATGCTCCGTTCGTTTGCTTGGCATTCAAAAAGTTTCAATACCTTTGCCTTTTCCTTTTCCTAAAGCTAAAAATTTGTATTTATTCTGCTCCTCCGTTCTCGTCCTTCAATGCTTTTTCTCCTTGTGAGAGAGACGGAGGATACGAAGTGGACGACGTCTCGTCGAGTCTCTTCACACCACGACGGACCAAAACCCGATCTCCCTATTAATTGTTGGTGGAACAGGAGAGAGCGCAGTGTTCATCCTTCACCCCTCAGCTCCGGCTCCAGAGGCAACAAAACCCAAAACACTAATTCCAGCAATTCAACCCTGGAAAGAAAGTAAAAATAGTAAAACCTAACCATGCAATCTTCCACCACCATTTTGATGTAGAAGCATTCGGAAAAGGCGTATTCATGCATGCAAAAACGTCCGCGAATTCTGACAACAAAGACTTTCCCGGCGTTTCTCTGCTTTCCTTGACCTTGCCCTTGTTCTCATTGTCAATGCCATGTTGCCCGCATATTTATGTCCATTCGAAATGAGCTGATAAATCAAAGCTTCCTGACCCTATAAAAGGTCACCTTGGTCGTTGTTCTCTTCATAACCAAATAATGCTAATGAATTCACATGCTCCAGTTACAGTGACACTGGCACTAACCTTTTTATTTGTGTTTGCATTCTCACATGTCAACATGGATATGGATTGGAATCCCAACGTTTGTTTTCCAGAAATCCTTATGAAACCGGTTATGTAAACAAAGACTCCGCTCACTTGTATTCAATCCTATGGTGTTTTGCAAAATGTTTGAATTTCAAATCAAAATTACCCATCGCAAAAATGGTAATTCGTACTACGAAATGCATGCAAAATGAAATGCGGAGCTGAGAAGTAGAAACTTGCCATTGTGACACAGTTTTTAAATCAATAACTTTCAGATTGCAAGCAAAACAAATATCATGAAAGTCATGTTTCGTTTTCTTGCACGGCATAACTATCATCAAAATCTTGCATGAATTCATTTCACATTGCACCATGAAACAATGGACTTGATGCGTTAACCACGAGTCAAATATGGTATAATATAAAATAATATAATATACGGTAGATTAAATTGTTTAAATATATAACTTTATTACGTAACGATTCATATTTCTGTAACACTCTTATTAATATAGAATTTGCACAAGTCATCATCAGTTGGCGTAAAAGTACAGAATGAACGCTGACAAACGAACGTAAAAAATACACCTGATTCAAACAATAATAGTACTGCACTGTATTACGAAAAAAAGGATTCTTTGATTATTTTGAACACGATCGTCACACCGGTTCCTATGCTGCTCAACCACTAAAAAATACCCAGCGGACATAAACAGGAGATACTAGAACACTGATGGAAAGAACGGTTACAGCAGCATAAAATTAGTAATAGAATTATACATTTCCAAAAATGTAATTAAATTATTAATCTTTTTGTCTGGCGCTGACGGAATGGCTAAAAAGTAAAAAGCAATGTTTATAAAAAGTATTGGAATATAAGAATATGGTTTGGAACAAAGACGCTAATAATTTTTTAATGACAATGAGGACAATGACACAATAAATTTTGATTGCTTAGTTTATAAAGCACAAATGGCTTAAATTGAAATGTTCAGTTATGGATTGTGAATTCTCGTTGATTGTCGAATTCCATTTTAGATTTGAATAGTAGTGGTAGCTCCATTCAGAGATAAGAAAACAGTTTATTGGTCTTCAGATTGACTCCGAACTCGTTAGAATTAATACAGTCTGTCATCATCAACATCACGCATTAATGTTATGTCTAGTAGTTAATTGAATTATATACATTTCAAAAGACAAGAAATATAAGTTTTTGCTTTGTGTAGCATATCATGACTATAATCCACGAATTAATTGACGTAGTTATTCCTGAACATTATACTAAACTACTCTGCTACTTGCTATAGCCCGAAGAAGAAGTCAAGAATAATAAAATTCGTTATTTTTCTGTAACATACGACAGGATCATGATACGATCAGATTCATCAGATGTATGCGTATGATACGATAAATATACTTTTCGTAATGTGATTTGTTTTTGCAATGTACAATTCAATGATGCACTGAATCAAGTCCTACTGATTGCTCTCTCATTTTGATAAGTGTGGTCCACAAATTGTCACAAAAGATCACATTGTTCTTAGAGAAACTTAATTATTATGCCCTTAATATGAATACCTTTTAGAATAACATCCACGCGTGCGTGGCATCCATGGACTCATCTCATTTCTTGTCATCATCGTCAGATCAGATTCTTAGTGCTCACGATGTTGTTGCGCAATTGCTCTTCGCGATCTTGTCGCATTTGATTGAGTGCCTTTGTTTTGATATGATCGATCATGCGATATTCTACTGCTCCTGTGTCTCCCATTTGCAATCCAGCAGCACCGGGGCCCCGTTTCGATCTGATAAAGTTGTTGTGTACTTTATTTTCTCCATCCATCATGGTTTTACAGTCAATTTGCAAGTACGTTCCAGTGAGTTCTGGCTCTGGAAGTGGGCATGGTTTGGATTCATGCGGATAAAGCGCTGGACCAACTCTGCGTCTGGGACTCGAAGCTGTAGCTGGCAAACTTTTAGCAACAGAAGAATTCGACGATTGTTTTACAGCAGATTGTTCCTTGACTTGGACTGGAGTAGGGCCCAGTGTCAGCGCAGAATCTGATGGTTTTCGACTGCGGTCAATGGCAGGCCCAAACGAAGCCGCAGGACTTCGAGCTGTTCGAGTTGGCAATGTCATAGCCCCATTGGCCCTGTTCAATCGGTAATGGAATTGGTGATGATACTGTTGCGGCTGCTGTGGGCCTAATGGATGACCTTGATACGCCCGAGGGCAGAGTTCCACAGTTTTTCGTAGATCGGGTTTCAAGTTCCTGTCCACTTTCGGGGGATCCAACTGAAATGAACTAGAATCGCATGAGGCAGGAAGAGAACTTTGGTGTTGGTGGCTAACGACGACTGATGGAGGATTCTGGTAAATCGGAGAGGTCTTGTTGATTTCTGAAATATTAGTGTAACAAGCTCCTCCAGCTGAACCTGGCGGCGAATGAAGTGACGAGCAGGTAGACGAAGAGTCATGAGCCTCTTCAAGATGATCATAATGAAACACGCTTTGAGTTGTTGCGCTTCCTGCAGACGACGGACCAGTCTTGCCCAAATCTTGAACCGGGAGAGGAGACACGTTCGCGGCACTTGAGCCGATACCGATAGTTGCAAGCTTCTTTGGGGGTCGTGGCGGCGCTATCAATCCGCCAGCATCTGGTGCATGAGCTGTAGTAGCAGAATCTGTGGACTCTTTCTTGCCTGGGTGAGTGGCCCAATTGACTTTTGGCGGAAAAGGAAATGACGTCTGATTCATGTACTGTTGAGCACTTGGAGGCTTCTCATCCAAAAAAATTGGCTTTCCGGTGAAACACTCAGAGATAGGGATGTACGGTCCAGACGGCAGTCTTTCAGATAATGTTGGACTGCTCCCTTCGTTTTCCGTAGTCTTCAGCCCGCACACATGACAAAGACATTCAACCCACTTGTGCATGTCCGCTTCAGAGTCTGCAGTCAAATAGTAAGTACGACCAGGAATTCGCAAAAGGAATGCAAACTTTGCTCGATCTTGAACTGTCACCTTTGGCAATTTAAATGTGTGAACTTTAGATAATCCTTGCAAAGTAATTTCTTTCTATTATAGTTGCTCAATACGCCTTCACACGCATATGTATTACAAGTGTGCAACACTAACCTGCTCACACACGTCCAGATTCACCTGCCCCTTTGGTCTTCGACAGGAGTTGTTGTCCGTGAAATACTCCAAAACATACTGATTGGGATACGTCCCGGCTCTAAGAAGAAACCATCGCCTTCTCCATCGCTGAAACATAAAAGTAAAAAGTATTCATTAGCAAAGCAGCAAACATCTCTTCCTTCAAAACATTTTACGTTTTGCAACTTTCCGGGAAAAACAACGTCAACATCGATGTGTAGTAATAATATACACGCGTAATAAACTAATAGCTATA
>JABASF010000470.1:0-40950 GCA_019776145.1 Harlomillsia oculata | reverse complement strand
TCGATTCAATGTAGTTAGCAATTTGTAGTTTGCGGTTTTAATAAATGTATTTGTAGTTTGTAATTTGTAGTTTGCACACTCGAGTAGTTTGCCGGCTCTGTTATCCAGTATTACGATTGCATTCTTGGCCGTTTGGGTCTTGTGTTCAGAGATACGGCCAAGTCGTTTCTTCAAGAATTGAGACCGATTCCGCCACTAGTACTACAATGCTACATGCTCCAAACTCCAAACGAAGAAAGTACTATATATATTGTACGAAAAACAGAAACCATATACTCTTGTTACTAACAACTTCTAACTACCAAGAACTGCAGGCAGGCAATTGCATTTGAGAAACCTTCTTCTACCATGTCCGTCCAGTGCAAAAAAACAAGGTGTGTACACAACACAAGCCGCCGCAGCCACGGCGGGGAAGGCAAAACGGTTCACTCGTTCACTACTATGACGAGAATCTTTGTTTCCTATCTATATCACCGCATGAACTGAATTGACTGTATTCCTGTGCAGCTCTCGCTTCCTTTCATTTCCTGCCTTGTCCTCTCGTCTTTTCCGTATAGTTTCTTGTCAATCTTCTTTTTACCTTTTCCTCAATCTCACCAAAAACGAATAAAATCCTCAACCTCTTTTCTCTGTCGAACGTATCTCATTTCTGTTAAACCTATAAAGGCCATACCTAATTAATACGTCTCATACCAAGTTCATTTGAAGTGGCTGGATGGAATCTAACTATCCGGCTTTAATTCACGCCATCGTAGTCAGCGACAAGACATTGCAGTTTCGTTCAGTGGTACACTTAAGTTCCGTCTTACGATTTCTTTTTTATTTAGTGTTTAGCTGTTCTAGACCGAGTTCAAAAACAATGAAACCTTATTATACTGTCGTTTTTGTACGATTAACATGATACCTTGTTTAATTCTCAAAGTTTAAAATTTGAATATAGAAAATTCGATATACTTTAATTCTACAGGAATGAAAATGTTAAATACCACAGATTCAAATCCACGACCGACTGTTAAATTGAGAATAAAAATATGTATCTATGAAAGTACGGGTAGACGATGGGAAAAGATTTGGCAGTGCCAGACTCATGTTGACGCAAAGTAAGGAAAGCAAACCTTATGATACTGTGTTGCAATGAAAATTTGACCATAGGGGAAACTCTTAACTGTGAAATCAGAATCCCACTCGGTCCCATCAAGTGGTCTTCTGGCCACAATGGAGAGTTTGGCACTGACATATGAGAGTGGGATTGTACTCGCGTTCTTCACAAGGACCATACTCCATCACAATGGGGCAAGAAGGAAACCGGAATGGTCAAATATCCATATCAATCGTTTGGATTCGATGCCAACCCTTTCCTTGTGCTCCTCGTCGTTGTTCTCTATCCCCTTCCAAAAAATGAAAAGATTTACTGCATTCTCTTGAAGAAAGTGGAGCACCGCTTTTTTCTCATCTTGAGACTCAGAGCTGAGAGTAAAGGGCGCTCTTGTGTGATATTAGAATGATCCTTGATGCTTTTGACTGACATCTTATGAAGGGAACGATGCAGACATAATGCACTTGTGAACGTCAAATTGTCAGGATTAATTAAGGAAGAGTGGATTTTAGAAGGAGTATTTTCCAAAGATTAACATAATAAGAGAGGAATACTTGTTCGTCTGAATACAAAAGTGCATTTCTTATTCTTTTGGAACGGCATGTTGACAGACGAAAGTCAAGAAAGAATCGTTGGACTGATTTGATTTCAAGCAGGTGATTTTTGAAATGGTTTGGATGAATGCACCAAGGAATGGAAACGAAATGCATTAACATGATTAAAATTATTTGCAGAGGAAGCAGAAAAGTCAACTTTTCCTTCTAGCTTTCTCTCGCTCTACTAGTGTCCTTTTTTGTATGTTACTATATTTTTGTGCATGTGTGTGAGAGAGAGAGAGCGAAAGAGAGACAGTGAGAGAGAGAGAGTTGTGTGGATTTATGTTCTTGGTTCCCATAAAACTCGTAGTAACTTTTACTCCCAAATTTAATTTTTTAGAATTGGATATCAGGTTTCAGTAGAACAAAGTCCTTGGAATAGGAAAACTAATACTATGGCACTTTTCTTCATATAAATTTGGATAAGTAGAACAAACAAAAGTGAATTGATTTTCCATACTAAAACCAAATTAGTACTTCCTACATAGAAAGCATTCATTTCATAAAAGTAAAAACTAATATAGAAAGTTTGATTGGATACTACATGATATTAGATCGTAAAGTATCAAGTTACAGTTTTAGTACGTCCTCTTTTCCTGTCTTTCAGACAAGATGACTTTGTATGGCCTGCTACTAGTCTGTTGTTTGGACGTTTACAAGAATTGCGTGTAGACATCCTTCGTTTGTCACATCATGAGTGAAACTGTGCTATGGCTAGAAGTGGTAATGCCCGCATGAGAAAGTTGTCCATCAAAAAACTCCAGAGCCACAGGTTTTGTGAGTATTGGACACCCGCATGGATGTGTTGAAGATGGCATTTTGCCCATGTGCGTGTGGACTGTCGAAACAGAAATCTCTGGAGATTTCCCTGCTCACAGGCGAAGAGTAACACTCACATAAGTAAATCACTTGAGCCCACCTCGACGAAAGGAAAAGTTACGACAGAACGAGAGAGAGGAAAAAAAAAGTCAGACGTTTGCATGAGCGGAGAGAGTTTTTTTGGAAAGGTTCCCTCTCAGCTTTCTGTACCTCACTTTTCTTCTCTTGTGAAGTCGACACAAGATTGAATTTGGCTCTGTGTGCACCTTCCGTACCTTCTCCCCAAGTCTGTTTACTTTCTCTCCATCAAGGCTCTTTCTCTCGTGTTTTCTTTTCGGTTGAATATTAAATTACGCTTTATTACATGGCCCTCCTCCCTTTCCCACAGGCTTAACAGAAACGACAAGCAGAACCAAAACTACCGTACAAGCCTTCCATTGAGTCAAACTCCCTTCTACTTTTTCAGTCTCCGTTTTTCTGTTGTGTGTCGACATCGTTTCCCGTGCAAGAATGCAGGTCAGACGCACATTTCCCACATGTTTCACGTAAATGTATTCCATTCAGGGAATTGTCTAAATCGAATCATTCTCCATTTCTCCTTTTTTTAAAACATGGGCAATCACATGAAAAGCAAAGCTAAATGTTATCCGCTCTATTTATGCATTAAGATTTAAGGTCTACACAGTAAAAACGTGCTCTAGCCTACGTTTTATACTATAGAATGTTTCATTTTGAATGAAAAGAAAAAGACTATATGTAAAGTACTGGAACTTGTGTTACTTATTGTAATATCATCCGTTCCTTTAAATGAAAAAGTGCATTGTGCGAAAGAATATTAATATTTATTCAAAAAATATAGTGAGCTGTGACTTATAGTCTTCCAAAGTCGACATTGCATTGGATGGGATTGGAAACGTGAGCAGTGGGTTTGAACGGACAGTAGTAACAGTAAGAGGAGCCATCTGCGTTAATGAAACGTCTCAGGCACCACATGCACATCCCATTTTGTATTCCAAAAAGCGTCAATTTCCCTTGGAAAAAGCTGGTCAATGCGCTGCTACTGCATGCATGCATTAACATTAAGTGTGAGTATAAAACCGCATTGGGGACTGCTGCGGCCTTTTTTAGTAGAAAGATAAAGGATGAGAAAGTATGGAGAGAAGCTGATGCAAAAACACGAGAGGAGAGAAAGAGACTGGAAGAATGCACATCTGTTACTTGTGCCTAGGAAAAGCTGGTTCTACAGAGTGTCTAGGGGTGACGACGTCGAGCGAATTAACAAAAACGAAAAGAAGAGTGAGTCCCTCGAGTTTTCACAAAGCTTTCAATAAGGCGAAACTTACAAGTCTTTTGCCACTTGACAAAAAGAAAGCGGAAAATGCTACAGTGCCACGACGCCACTAGACGAGACGACGACACAAGCAAATGAAAATACAAAAAAAGTGTATTCTGTCAAATTCAATTTGGAATGTGGGACTCGCATTTTGTGGAATTAGACCTTTTGTTCTGTAACTTATTCCGCATTTCTCTTGTTTTGCCACCAAATATACGCCTTCCTACACAAAGTGGCTTTTAAACCGCCAACCTTCATTCACCCATTCGCTGACAAACCAAATTACGGCTTGTTCAATTTCTCCTATTTCAGTTTCATGGCCATTGGCACGTGTGTCGCGATTGAGTCCGTGTGGTCTAGCTAGAGGAGAGTAATTACGACATCTCGTCGTTTCAGCCCAGCTGGTGCACCAAGAAACACTAGTCAAACTCTAATAAACGCAGTCAACTGTGTGTCTCGAGTGGATCTGAAAGTCCACCACCAACACCACCGGCACATTCACAGCATTCAAGAAGGGAAACTCCAAAATCTCTTTCACCACTACACTTTCCGGTCTTTCTCTTCACATTTCTTCTTTCTATACACAGGAATGCTAACAACCAACACCCACCTACATTTCACCGTCAACTTCACTCATATAGCACAACAGCACCAGCACCGGCAGCTAGCACTTACGTATACTTCCAATTCCAGTTCCTGTTCCCAGTTCCAGTCAAAATCAATGTGCAATGCTAACCTATCTCGGATTAAAATACTAAGAGTTAACGGTAAGCCTGTCTACGCATTTCACCCCGAATTTCAATATGCAGTAAATGTACAGTACACAACCTATAGCTACCTTGTCATGGTATGACAGTATAGTTAAGAACGAGTGTATATAAAAAGGAAACCTACGTCCTTTGAAGGCGCAATAATAGCACTCCATTGTGCTTGTGAATGGAAATATTTGCAATCTGCAAGGGAGGGATTATGACACACTTGACGATAGGAGAAATGGAGATAGAGAGTGCAATTGAAAGGAATGAAGTCCCTTTGGCACCCACACACAAGTAATCTACGCTTCGAATGAAAGAGAGTCTCCTTTTTCTTCTTCTTGGAAGGGATGTGGCAGTGAATTTCCCTGCTTGCATTCCAACTGCATTGAATGAGCAGAATATGAGAGAATCAGTTTCTATCTACACAAAAGCAAACCAAGCTGCCAATGCCTGTCTCGTGATGAGACAAGACAAGTACCGACGAAAGAGAGAGAGAGAGAGAGAAAAGGAAAGACTCTCACCCTCGTTTATTACTACTCGTGATTTGATGAAACTTGCTGCAACAGCTGGTGCCTGAATGACACATTCATTGTTGATCCAATAGGCATCGACAGATGAGTACTGTTGACTGTCAAAATTTTAAAAAAAGCGAACAATAGTACAAAGTGAAAGACTTACAGTCGACTGAGACCTTGATGCGCTTGGAAACTGCTGGAGGAACGCCGTTGGACGCAATACACATGAACGCTCCCATGTCCAAACGACTAATCCGAGACAAGTCCAACGTATCGCCTTCCCAATCCCGAACTGTTAGAAAAGTGGTTTTTGAAATAATATTTTTAAATAATAAACTATTTGTAAAGAACTTTGAAATAATGTTATTAAGTATACAGCTTACCTGACAACGTTTTATTGATTTTCATTTCCAACTTATCCTCCCTTTGCCATTTGACTGTCGGGTTTGGTGATCCAGTGGCATGACAATTCAGGGATACGTTCGACCCTTCACGAACAATGACATCCGAGCTGCTCATTGAGTCATCAATATATGGCGGAACTGCAAGAAAGTCAACAAAATATTAGCGTTAGCGACACGATGTTACATTATTGAATGAAACAAATGACTTGTGGATCTTTGGCTTCTGAATAATGGAATAATAATAATTAATGAAATAATGGCAAGGAGTACTCAATTCAAAAGTAAAGTTAAACTTTGTTCTTTGAACGTAGTCAAGAACAAAGGTTGAGGAAGTGAGTGGGACGATGTATAGTATTCTAGTGTTTTGGGACCAAGTCAACAACTTCAAGTTGAAAAGGACCTTTTACCCATCTTGACACTTGGCAGCAGTCACTTTCACTTCACACACAAAGCAGCAATTAATTCCGTGGGATTGTGATGAGTGTGTAAAGCTCTCCCTTGTGAGTACATGACCGCTTAGTGTACTCAGAGCAACAGGCAGGTTTTGTCGTCCCTTGTGCATTATTCAAGCATTCAACGAGCCTGCCAAGTGGGGAACTTGAGCTCTTTTGTATTATTTAGAAGCAAACCGCACAAAAGCTCAAGTTTGCCCAGAGAAACTTGTGTCGTCTTTCACTTAAGTATTTTCCACAAGAGAGAAAGCCAGACAGCTAAGAAACCCTTTTAAACTGGTCCAAAGTTTTCAACTGGTACTGTATTACAGTAAAACGGAGAACATATCATAGTATGTACAACCGGAAGCAAATGCCTGCAATGCAACGCAACTGTATGCGTACAACTTCATTTGACAAAAAATGCAAATAGTATTGATCAAGTTGAGCAAGTTACTTTGACTTACTTTGAGAAATGACAGTGATCAGAGTATTATTAATAACTGTGCATTATGAGTTGATTGGACCATTGTGAGGACTGAGGACCAGTAGTGGTGCGGAAATATTGAAAACGATCAAGAAATCCGTGCTAATGCCTCCCTCAGCTGAGATCAGTGGTTAGATGAAATCTGCTCAGTGGACAGCGCAGTTGAGCCTTAGTGGCTTTGCGTGTAGCATTAATGCGTCGTCCATAAATCGTAGACAGTTCGCAAGTCCGTTTTCCCGTTGACTAACTTTCTCCTCTTGTGGCGTTCTGGAGTGCGAGTACATAAGAAAGATCATATTCTCCAGTACTACTTCACTACTTGTGAGTATAGAAGCTATGATGAATGAAGTCTCGTGGTACAGACTTTACGTATTATTTTGGGGAAGAAATCCTTTTTGGTTTGGTTTTCATGGACTATTCTATATTTATACGTGGACTCTGGCAAGGGCAAATGTACAGGCCACAAACCCTTTGCTACTTGGGTCAAAAAGAGAGGATTGTGATACACACGATTACGATCGTACATTACACGCCGTGAGGCAGAAAATCCCGTGAAATTACACCCGTCTGACAGCTGCGGTCATTTCGCCTCTCTCCCTCTAATCTCCTGTCTAATCCATTATAGTCACTGAAATTATGAGGATCCTTTCCAGATTTTTACACTTTCCAGTATAAAAAGTATACTTTCCATTCCTTCGTTGCATTTATGCTTGTTCTGTTTAACTTTCACTTCGTTATTGTGTATATTTAGAAGATAAATACGCATTTTGTACATTGACCAACGCGTAATTTTCATATTCACTACAGAATTTACTGATTAAAATTACTACATAAAACCACAAGATTTTATTAGCATTGATACCAAGTACGGATTCCAAGGATTAAGTACAGGTTAACGTGTTAACGTCAATTGAGACACAAAACGTAGACGTCAAGTCATTACATAACATAGAAATAGAAATCATTGCGTGTAGTAGCAGATGTGACACTTGGCATCGGCACCATGTGTGAGATGATTTTAAAGCTCTTTTTTATACTTTCTCAGCATCTTTTTGAAATTCGATCTGACTGTGATTTCACGTGCCAAAAGTGTGAAGAAAGGGGAAAATTGAGCTCTCTCTCTCTCTCTGCACCTTTTCGATGTGTTTCTCCATACGTTTTCTCCCTCCTTCTTCAAATGTCTTAGGATGCAGTGGAGCATGAGAGAACGACGCACATCTGCTCTTGACGATATCCTCAATGTGGACCTGTTGCTTTCCTCTTTCGCGTGTGTGTATTGTGTCAAGATTTATCGAGTACATTATCCTCCTTGAGTGCGTAAAGATACATGAATTATACGCCCTCGTGAAATCACACCGAAAATATGTGTAATAACACTGTTTATTCATCACATTAAGTGGAAAGTAAGTACGAGCACTTGTCGACGACTTGCGCCTATTTTTAATATTAGATAAGAGCGTTGAGGATTTGGGACAAAGTGCTTATGGTTAATAGAAAAGTTTTCATTCATAAAAATGTGAATGTAAGAATTCGAAATCAAGTGGAGAGAAGACATGGATTTCCAAACTGGAGTGTTTGGCGGAACAGATAGGAAATATAGCAGTATATGTGACGAGCACAAAGAAGTGAGAGATGTGGAATGTGCTCAACCACGAAAGGAATAGAGAAGAAAAAACGCCGAATACCGAGGCGTCACACGTCCTTGTCGACGTGAAGATCGACAGCAAACCAATTTCGACGCGTCAATGAAACGACGACTCGAATTATCATTCGAAGGGAAATGCGGAAGGATAAGATTCGTCACGAGATCCTCTCTCAAGTCCCTCTTTTCTGTCCATTGTGCGCCTTACAGTCCAGAGTGTGAGATTTTTTTTCGAATCTTCCCCTTCACTTTCTACCTTTTCATGTGGCGAAATCGAAAATCGATTTTTTTTGTTGAATTGCGTTTAAAACTTGAAGATCAATTTCTTTTCGTTTTTAGTATTTTTTTGAATCCAGCTTTTTCTGGGGAAGATTAAAACTTGGAGTCCCAACTCAATTGCAAAGCACACAAATCTTCTTGGTCTTCAAAAATAATTTAGTTTTTAGACATGGAAAACGATTTCTTTTTTAATCCCGAATGGGGGTCGTGATGAGTTTCAAGAAAATGATGATGATGATGATGATGACAAGGAGAAGAAGGCTACACTCATAAAGCAAAAGAAACTAATAAACTTTTCAAGTGAGCGGATCTTGACATTTTGAAAACCGCCACTTCCTATTCAAAGATGTGACATGGGTACTCAAAATGTGGAACAGATATTGATTAGAAACGCCCATGATTAAAATTCGTAGATGACAACCAATAAGACAGGTGAATACTTTGAGAACGTAATTTTCGCTGTACCTTTGTAACTACAGTGTATGTTGTACTCAAAATAAAACAATACAAAGTACTTAGAAATGAGAAGACTGAAGAGGTAAATCGTCGCGAGAGATTTGGATGAAGATTAAGCCCAAGGGACACAATGCAACGGAGAACATCGAGTTTGTGATTAATCAGAAATTTTAAGCAGAGGAAACAGAATGTATAAAGTAGAAGAGAGTAGGATGCAGTGAGTGCTCTTCATGTTCTGGGAATGTCAGTTGCCCCGTGAGATGCATTTGAGAACAGTAGCTTATGGAAATACAAGGTGCGTAGCCGAGAGTTTTATTAACGACAAGGGAAATTGCCATCAGGGCAAGAATGAAGGGGCGTACAGTCGCCACGAGCTGTTGAGTATAAGTGAGCATCACGCGGTCGTAATTACACTGCTTTCACTAGTCAAGTCGGCCTAATAGCAGGCTAATTAGGAAACCAATTAGGGCTAAAAGTAGGCAATATGATCCATCTAATGGGGTTGCTCCTTCTTCCGTTGCTCTTGCTATATGGCGGAGATCGACTGGTGTTCGTGCTTATGGTGTTACTTTGTACAGTAGGAAGGAGACGTCTCTATTTCTCGTCCATGAAACCCCTTTTTGCTTTAGCTTTAACTCGTGCATCCTTTGTGAATGCGACTGAGGAGAGTTCCTGCCTTTGCCTTTTCACTTGTGCTTTCTCTCGTTTCTCTCGACTCTCTTATCTGTCGTGTCACTTTCTCCATTGAATTTCCAGTCTGGGCCATTCTGTCTCACATCGTCATCGTGGTTTTCTCGGCGACACGTACACACAAAAGAGGAGCTCCCGAGATTAGCATTGTGGAAGGAGAGACAAGATGGTCGGAGTGATTAGGCTTGCTGCTCGTACACCGAGACGAACTCACATTTCTCCCGTTAGCTTTATTCATCTCACTTTCTCTTGCCAGAAACCATGAAGAAGCACCAATGCCTGCCTTGTCCATTAGAAGGAGGCTGGATTACCTAATTCGATTTGCCACAGGCGGTGACCAAAAAGACGAAAGAGTGCACTGAGGAAATGCCAAATTTCCTTGTCTCGAGGGAGATCGCGATCCACATGACTATCCACGACAATGCGTATTCGTAACAAAGTACTAACAAACATAACAGACTACAACTTTTACGAGGGGAAAAGATACAACGGATGATTATAAACAGGATCAAAAATCAACACTTTGTGCCTCACCTTGAACTGAGAGATAGCCAACTTGGGTCTTGGCAGTTTCTGTGTTGATCTGACACATGTATCGTCCCGCGTCGCTTTCTTGCACGTCGTCAATGTGCAGGTACCAAGTTCGATGTTTGTCATGGGTCACTCTGATCCGTGGATTTCGTGTTATTATATGAGTTTGTACCGTGAGGATTGCCGAACCTTCAAAATGAATCCACGCCACCTGAAAATACATAGAAAGTGTTACTCATTTGAATACTGAACTGAAGTTTAAAATTAGAATCAAAATTAGGTGCATCCCAGTTCCACATGCAAATTGCGTAGTACATATAATTGCATCTTACTCAGCTTGCATTCGAATTCTAAATATGGTAATTTCATCACGAAACCGACACTTTAATGCAATTTTGTATACCCTTTGAAGGGTCCATCCTGTTTCTGTATGATTCATTTTACAAGATTCACAACAGATCTATTGCACAGTTGGAAAATAGGGGCAAAATAATCCCTTCTCTATTACTCCGGCTGAGAGACCAAAATTCTAATCAAGTCAAAAAAGTCAATACAAGTATGAAATGACCGATTGGACAAACGGATTACATTCATTGCATCCTAAGAACCCGACATAAGTAATCTGGGTATGCTAAACGAACGTACTATATAGTTTAATTCACTCACGCAAGCCCACGTCCGAATTTCATTGTCAAAAAAGTAACAACCCGGAAAATTAGGTCTTTTGTGCATTATGGTATGGTATATTTTGCTATTGCACTTGTTCCATTTTATATAGTATATTATCTTATCCGACATGAAAAAGTATACTCTGAAACGTGTGGTTCTGTTCCAACATGAAAACTCTTGTTTCAAAGATCTTAGTAGCGCATTTACTATAATGAAGCTTTGTTCCAAGTATAGTAAAATGTAACTTTTATAAATAATGCAAACACCGGTGCCGATATTTTCAAAGATCTTCTGTATTTACTAATACCTAAATTTAAAATTTTGAAAGATTCAAATCCACTCACGTTTTTGGAACAGATACAACATAGCTCTTGTTGACTTAAGTAGGGATTTCTTCTTAATTTGACATTGTAAGGGAAGCATGTGTTGAATAAAAGGATCGTTTGAATGAAAAGTTTACACATGCACTCAATTCTGAATTTCCATGGGATATAAAAATAGGGGAGGAATGGATTTTCCATGGCATAGGTTGTATCATGATTCTAAGTGGGACTGGGAACTTGGTATGCATGTGGTGGTGATGACGTAGTGGGGAATACAAAGGCTCACTGGCTTTAATGTATTTGTAGGAATATAAGTGTAGTGTAGTATTTGCATTAAGGACTCTCTCACTCTCAATTTTAGCCACAAAGTGCTACGGCGAGTGGTCCAACAGTTCAGACAGAATGGGAAATCTGTGCCGGACGACGAGTACGTGTATATCAAAAGATGTGAGAAGGCCACATTTCACATTAGACGTACAAGGTTGGTTGAGTTCTTCTTAAAACAGAAATGTGTTGAGGGAAAGGGGAAACGGGGAAGACGACGGCGAAGGAGAAAGTTCCTTCACGCGGTGATTTTCTTTTTGACTCTTCTCGTCTCTTTAAAGCTAGATTTTTAACGGGAGAAAAAAGAACGGCAGACGGCTCATAAATATGCATGTAGACTGGAAGTGATGGAGAGTCCCGGATGCACAGCCCAGTCACTCATTCCCTCTTCAACAAGGGATTAGATGTCTTGCCTAATTTGTGGAGGAAATATCTTTTTTTCTTCAAATACGTCGTCTGTCGAAAGGTCAACTTTCTCTTCTATTTTTTTGACCTTTCAGAAAGTTGTGTGAATGAAGTCATGAAATGATTATGATGACCAGAACCTTTTATTATATGTTTGTTATGTTGTGCTCGAAGTCAGAATTCATGCTTGTGCATGGAAATATTCTGCTCAAATCGGCCATAAGGGTGAGAAAATGTAGCGTCACAAAGTCACAATGCAAAGTTCATCGTGAGGGCTTTTGAATATCTCAAGTTGATATGTTTCATGAATATATTTTGCGTAGAAAGGGTTGTTGGACCGTGCTGCACATTTGCCTACAAGCAAATAAGTAACTAACTGGTTTGATGGGGTTCATCATGTTGATCACCACTATCAAAACAGAAGGTTTCGCTCCTTCTCCCAGCTCGACAAATTAGTTTGTGTTATCAAGGTTTAACTCTGCTCGTCAATGCGCCTCGTTGTGGCTCGGATTACGAGCTCTCCTCGCTTTCTCTCAGTCCCTAAGAGACTCATTTACCTCTCTGTTCATCCGGCCCTTGGACCCGGGTCGAGCTAGCTGAGTTCCCATGCAATGCACCGCTCTGGAATTCCGCTTGATTTCTTTCACTTGAACACAATGAAACTATGGGAAACACCATTCGGAAAAGCCCTTCTTACTTAAGACATGCTATACTATGCGTCTGTCTCTGTCCATGTATAGTTATTATGTGTGTGTTAATCAAGAGTTTGGATTACGAGTAAAATTCACACTCTCCAACCTGGAGGCACCCAAAAACCCATTGCTGAACTGGTTCAAAATGAGAAACCTCGAGTTTGAGCTACTTTGCCCTAAAACTGTCGTAAAGATAACAACCAAAGTTCATTTGCAGATTAGCTCTCGTGGAAGAACAAGACTTTACTGTTTCACGTTTAGGATTACATCTACGGCGTAGCACAGCGGTATTGCAAGAGTTGTTTCTCATGGTAGCAAAATCTTTAACCTTGGGATCAAAAGAAGGGTTCTCCCTTGTCAGCAGGGGGTTTGAGTTCGAAACTTGCCTTTTCCGGACTTCAATGACCCAAATTCCTTCGTGTAATTACATGTAATACATTTCAGACGTCTGAGTTTTCGTAACCACCGACAGATAGTCACTGTGTAGTTTCACTAATATTACATAAACCGTTGTGTTGTTGTAACTCTGCATCACAAGCTATTTTTATGCTCAGTTCTTGGATTAAAGTTTATCTGTTTCGTTTCGTCGTTTTAGCATTCCTTTAACGAAAACCTGTACGAATTGAACATTTTGGTCTCTTTCCTACAGGAAACATACAATTTAAGGTGTAGTATAACAATATAAGGTACACTCGTACTCTCACTAACGTTATATAATCTTGTTGTGAGAAGTGTTCTTTACGAGATGATGGGATTGACATATAAATATGATTTTATGCTTCTCACATAAAGTTAAGTCGGATTTGTTCAAAGGTTGCTTTTACTATATAGTGAAAAAAAGGAAACAGAAAGACAAATATAATGCATTTATATGTTTGGTGTAGTAGTAGTCGAAAGTTTGCCAATGCTCTCATCCCTCAAAAGTGAGTTAACATGAATGGGATTGACACGACACGTTGTACGGATTACATGGTGAATGCTGAATACAGCATGCGTTCCTACGAGACTACATTGACTACATATACTTGTAAAGTGAAGTGATACGAGGAGTTTGAATGCAAGTGTTTGCCATGGCAGAAGCAATATTGTGATATTAGAACACGGTTCAGCGACAGATCACTCCCATCCATCACTTCGCCGGTGTGGAAATCCGTTTGTGTGTGGATTTCTCTGCGGACTTTTGACGGAGCGCACTATGTGAGCGATATTAGGGTATTGAAGGACGTATAAGAAGGGATGCTATGGGATTTTGCAGATTTGCGGAAGAGAGTAGAGGAGGTTTTGCTTTGATGCATATTTGTGGGTTGTCGCCTTGCTCAAGTGTGCAAGTACCAGAGCCGAGGAGACAAGTCGCGGTGGCGGCAGTGAAGGAGAAAGAAGGAGAAGTAGGACTGCAAGTGAGTGGGAAAGCTGTTTAAGGGGATGAAGAGCAGGTAGGAGCCGAGAGGTGTGAGTCGTCTTTCTGAGAAAGTGAGACTGGTTTTTGGTATGCATTACAGCACTCTGATAGAGACTCTCTCCTTCCTCGTTTGATGTGTGAATTCTGGCGGTGAACTGAACTAAATCTCAGGGACGAGGAAGGCGCTCTCATTCCACCATTTGTGTGATTGATGACACATACGGTGCCTGCATAATCCGACCTGCTTGTTTCCTCTCCCTGAGGATTATTATTGAAGCGGTTCTGGCATCATGCACTTCTTCCTATTGCCTATACTACACGGAGTGGAATCATCTTTTCCGTCTTACCCCTCTTGAGTTTACGCATCGAAAATGGGCACAGGGGGAGGTCTATACAAGAGAAAGCACACGGGTTTAAATTTCAAAATTACATTATAGCTGCGGTGTAAAATGCTCTGCGATTAGCCTATGTTTTCTCATTCTTCATAGGCAAATTGAGACTTTCTGTCTCAAAAAAGAGAGATTGTAGGGATACACTGTTTTATCATATAAGTAATAGGTACCGTTTTTCTTCCCCCCATGCATGCTTGTGCGTAGGTCTCCATTTTTATTACACAAATGTGTCGCATTCTGCGTAGCCAACACATCATCACCAACCACGTTGCGGTTTCCACTGTCACTTGAAAAAAAAAATCCAATAGCTGACTGAACAAAAGTGTTGAAGCTGGGATTTGGGGGTCGAGCTTTGTATGTGAAGCGTGAGTTACTATCTATAGTTTAAGGTTTTTGAAGGAGGAACGAGTAAATCTCCATGTCGATGAGAAGCTGTGATGCGGTCTCATGTCGCCTAATCAGTCATCACATTAAGCCAAGAACACATTAAATGCGCACTTTGGGCTATTTGACTTGAGCCGCATGATCCCATTACAACTAGCCGTAAGCTCATCAACGTAATATGCAAACTTTCCTAAGCTCAATGTACTTTTCGCCAATTTCCACTCGACTGTGCATCCGTGTGGACTCCGAGAGAATCATGTGGAATAAAATTATGAAGGTGTTGAGGATTGGAGTTAAATTGTTCTTTCATTAGACGCTTAATGGAACGCATTACTGTGCATGGGAGTTTGAAGGCAATGACTCGAGAGAGAGAAAGAGAGGAAGTGAAAGTGGGAATCAAACAGAGGGAAATCTGAAGAGGAAAACATTGAAAATTCAATCCGCTTCAACTTTGTATTATAATTTTGAGAAGATAGGGCAAAATAAAGCAATAGTTAATTTCCTATTGTGCTGTATTCCTTCCGCTCGTGCAATTCGATGTGCAACAGGATGGTCATGACTGGTAAGAAAAGGTGCCTTGAGTCTGACTTTGCTGACTTATCCGTCGCAAGAGTTGATTACTCGCCGACTTGTCGTCTTCCTGCTCCGACTGACAATGAGCCCCTTGCTCCCATTGTGTGGTCACAAGCGCACGGAATATAATGCATACATAATGCAAATTGCCGCAACGAACCTCGTTACCCGCCCCTAAGACTACCCACCCAGAGTTCGAAATCTATCCGTCGTTCTTTTCTCTCCGCACCTTTCGCTTCTCCTCTAACTTTTTTCCTCTCACAACTTTTTTTCTACTCGGAAATGATATTAAATTTGTACTACAAAAATGTAAAGTTTCACTTTTCCACTGTCGGAGAGTGTTCAATCTCCCATTCTAGTATGTCGTAAGCTAAAAAGAGGGAGAAAAAGAACAAGAAGTGAGTCCTTCTCGTACTTTTTAGGTACTACACTCAGTCCCCGTTTGCATTTTTCACGAGGACAGAGCCACAGAGTCTCTGGAATGTAAATAAGACAAAATGTCCAACGAACCTTATGGTTGCCCAAATTCTTCACAGAACAAGCAAGTCTGACTTCTCGACCGGCGGATACCGTCATGTTTTTTATTCCCTCTGAAAACTCGGGCTCTTCGGTTTCCTTCAGTCCTCCTGCATACCAAAAAAGAGAAAGAGTTTGAGTTCAAATAAAGAACGAGAGAGTAAAAAGCACCTTTTTTCCCAAAGACACACGACAATCGGCAATTGTCTGCAAAACACAAAGCGAGACTTTGTGTGTGTCGTGGAGAAATGCGTTGTACACGATGGAGACAATTTATGAACTCAATACTTCTCACTGAACGAAGAACAATTAAATGACATTTATTACTCAGTGGACATTCATCGAAGTGAGCTGAGTCGAGCGCGTGCTTCTCCCCTAAATTCCGTTGAAGATGGTCGAAACGCGTTTCGAATCGCACTCCTTCCTTTTTTCTTAAAACGCTCATTCTCCAGAAGGGTGCGACGACGGATCCATTCCTCCAGAAAAAAAAAGATCGTACAAAACGGTAGATCACCTCTTTTCTTCCATTCTTTGTTGAGAATTGGCAAAAACTGTAGCTTGCGAGTTCCATCTGAACTTATATTCCTCACGACTACAACATACACATTATGTATCAGCTTTGCGTGCTTATTTCCTTTTTCCCTTTTTCTGACGACATACTAGAATGGGAGATTGAACACTCTCCGCAGTGGAAAAGTGAAACTTTACATTTTTGTAGTACAAATTTAATATCATTTCCGAGTAGAAAAAATAGTTCCATCTGAACTTATATTCCTCACGACTACAACATACACATTATGTATCAGCTTTGCGTGCTTATTTCCTTTTTCCCTTTTTCTGACGACGACGTGAAAACCTGAAGGCATTTTGTGTGTGCTAACCCAGCGACACATATTTCTTCCTTTTTCACTCTTCCAGGGTGAAAGGGTGTGGGTGTGAGTTGCAGACGACTTGAAATGTGTCGCTGACAAAGGACTGCGCAGTGCTTGACTTTGACTGGAATTGGGAATTGTCGCATTCTCCATTATTTTTGCCATGCCTTTTTGTCCAAAACTGACTTAATGAAAAATAGGTTTTTTTCTTATGTGCCCATCATGTCCTGAGCTCTGTGTATTCAGCCTGTTCTAAACTGATAGCTGACAAATGTATACTCAAATAACCATATGTAAATACGAGCACGTGGTTCAAATTGGTAAAATGCAAACCCTCTTTATACAAAAATGGAAAAGCTATAACTCATTTTTTAAATAACTGTATGTGTATCAGCATCGCTAATGTATGTTTGTTTACATTATATTATTCAGTTAAATAAAAGTCTTTTAATTTACTTATCATTTAGTCAAAATCATGTTTATCAGGATTTCTTGGAATACATTTAGTACGATTTAGAATAGAAGAAGAAAAGTTGTCATTGTTGACCAAAAATTACGCCTCCTTGGCGTGCTTTTTCTGAACCAGTGAAGCTGAATCAATGTTTGTATACTAAACTCATTGAGAAATAAATGCTGTGAGAGGATGCACATGAAATGAAAGAGGAAAGGGGTAGATTAAAGTTCAAGATGTCCCTTGTGCAGTGTAAAGCATGAGTTAACGATGTTAAACATGAAACTCTAGCTGTTCATAGATCATTCTGTGGAGTTGAGTGGAGGATCGTGGAAAAGGAAGGAAAGCAATAGAAGAGCAGGGACACATATGCACTGAGTGTGAGAAGGAGAACAGGGAAGCGAAGGCATGAAGGCACACACTGCACTGCGTCACCGTCAACGTTACTATTCCAGAGCAGAAGGTCTGAATCAGTTGTGACACGTTCCGAAGACTTGGAGGATCCAAAAGTGCCAGAAAACCGTATTGGGAACGTCCTATGGCAGTGTCGAAGCCTCAGGCGGGTTTATCCTGAGGACAAATGCGTCGTGACACAAAGTCGGAGTAAATATTGACTTGAACTCGTGAGCTCAAACTCAAGAAGGGTTACCTTTCATCGTTAGTTGATATTTGTGTAGGAAATTGGGGAATAGGGAGACACGCCAGTATCATATGTCAAGGCAAACAGGACGAAGCGCACAGAGAGTAAAATTAATTTACTTTTTGCCACTATTGATTTACACACGTGTAAAGACTCTTTGCCTTTTGACAAGGCACAGCTTCATTGTCATGTAGGCCAAACTGTATGTTTCTAGCTTTCCAGTCCTTTGCGACAAATCAGAGGAAAACCGCAAGATGAAAAGCGTCCCCTGATTAATTACCAGAGTAGAGACACAATTCGGCACAATCGGCTCAATTCGTGTTGAAATTGCCACACTCTGTGAGCAGAACAATGGAAGTCATCAGGCGTCTGTGTTGGTTTCAACTTGAGACTTCCCTGCCTGCTCATCAAGAACAGAAAGAGTTTGGGAAATTACATAAATGAAATACCCCATAACAAGGAAGCCTCGTTTTGACGCATTGTTTTGCTATTAGAGTTATGTTTGCGGGACAGTTGCGAATTTCTCCCATCCATCATCTCGGAGGCACATTGTACATGAATTTGAGACGAAAGCTGTTTCGGGAGACAAGCGGCAAGACAGAGTATACGTACATCAGTCTTAATGACATTTCAGCTATTTAGCCTCCAATCTCAAAGAATACGGCTACTAAGTCGACAAAGCGCAGAAGACTGCTCACACAATGAACAACTTCCTCTTCTCTGCTCCGCTTTACCATCAGCAAACAGCCAGGCAATGGCTCTAACGCTGATTGCAAATTTGCGTTATGTGTTGCCGTGTAATGGGAACACATCAAGGGCGATGAGAGGAAATGGCCGCAGCCGTAAAAACGGTTATATGACCCATTACCCGATTAGGAACATTGACTTGTCGATGAAAAGATGCGCTTTGGTCAGGCAGCTCTAGATTGAGTTGTTTTACTCATGCAACCAATAACGTATGAATGAAACAGTTTTTTCTACCCCGCTTTCAGCCTGGATAGAATGGAAATCTGTCATTTAAATGTTTTGGACGACCCATTCCTCGTCACAAACAAACGCAATATAAACGTTTAATATTGAGTATAATAGCCGGAAATCATAAACATGATCAAAAAGGTTAGGCACTGCCATTTACAATAGATGACACAATACAAATTCGTACACTCAAGAATATAAAGGTGCATAATGTTAAATAAGTGTTACCGATGTTAAAATAATAAGTAGTTTATTTTAAAAAAAAAGTTACCACAACACAAAAGTCTATAAGGAACTTTGAGTGTAGAAGCAGATAATTCCTACATCCACTTGAAAAGTGGGTAAAAAATAAGAGAAGAAAGAAGACTTGAGTTGGCCCGTAGAGATTCGCTCAATTGTTCTGTGAGCTTGGCTCGGTTTCCGTCCCTTTGTGCTCTCCACAATGAGCCGAACGGGAATGGGAGGCCGTGTGAATGAGTGGATTTAAAGGTGACTCGAGAATGTTGAGAGAAAGAATAGAAAGAGGAGAAGAAAAAAGGGGAAAGAAATACTTGTTCTTTAGCTACTTTCTTATGATGATCAATAATGCGAAAAAGAGTCTCGAGGAGAGTTGGAGGAAGAGGAAGAAGACTTGTAGCTAAAAAGCTAAGGCTAGGAAGCGGACTGGTCTTGGTATTGCAGTGGAGTGATGGTACAAAAGTATATCACGGAAAGGGCGAGTGTGCACAATGTGCCAGGAAGGGAGGAAGCGAGAGAGACCCTTTGCTACTTCTTTGGTGAGTCGAAGCACATCACCACACGGAGGAATTCGCACTTGAGACAACATCAACATTGGGAATTCACGGCTCGAGTCAAGCCTAGGCAAACTACCAGCATCCACAATGCAATGGCAAGGAGAAAGCAGCCCACCTTTACAAGGAGCTTGCTTGGAAGACTTGAAATGCTCCTTTCCCTACTTGACTTCTACTACTATGTACTTGTTCAGTCACTTTGCGCTTTCTCGTTCTTTGGTTGAGGCTTCTTTCTCAAAGTTGGCAAAGGAATTCTTGTCTGAGACCGATGAGCCGACACAGAGAAGAGAAAAGAGAGAAAGAGAAGCGACGTGCTAAGGGCGCTCGGCGCCATCGTCTTCTGTCCTCTTTCCTCAAGTCCTCGACGGTAGTTCTATTCTGTGCAAGATGCGATGAACGAAGCAAATTGACAAGGAACTGTACAAAATGTGGCACACACGTCGTCTCTGTGTCCTTCTCGTGTCTTTCATTGGCTTGCATTGCGGTGTGCGTCTCGTCGACAGTGTCTCCCTGCGGAAACTTATGGAGCGACTCAAGACTCAAAGCGATAAAACATGTCTGACAAGAGGACACAGTCCTCAGACTCAGTTTACAACTCGCTCCCACTATTCTTACTATTACTACTTCTATATACAGGAAGTTTGTAATGTTCAATACGCTCCTTTTCTGCTGTGCTGTTTCTTCTCTATCTTGTGGCATTCATTCCTCTGCTCAGCATCAGCAGATCAGCACACTTTCCACACGTTCCTCAAGTCATAGTACGTAAAACCCCTACGTAGTACTAGTATAAAGCATCCCCATAAAAGTTTATGTAAGGTAGAAACGTAAATAGCAGCTACCTGTCTGGCACGTACCTTGAAAAAAAGTTGAACAAAATTCGGAAACTGCTTCAACCTCATTCAAATCATAGTGGCAATCTCGTGCCGTGCCTCTACTGTGTTATTCGCACTATGTGTATCACTGACTGAGAGATATAGGCTTATTTAAGTTGCGTTGCGTCCATGTTTGCAATGACAAAATTGACCTGTGATTGGACAGGAGCAATGCGGCCGTATTTTATTTTCGTGTCTTCAGAACTAGAAAGCAATTGTCCGTAAGGAAGCAGTGCAGGGGGGAAAGCGACAAAGGCCAAGGTACGCGAAAGAGAGAAGTTTGATTCAAAGGAATCTTCGGCCTGTTGGAGGTAATCCCGACGACAGAAAGACGAGAGAAAGGATGAAGTCACCGAGCCAAAGGTCGACCATCGATCACCTTCAGAATTCAATCCGTCGGCAGCCTCGCCCACCCTCCGCCTTGAGTCAAACTTCCTGACCGCTCAGAGTAATTGCGTCTTTCGCTCGGTCACACCAAAACCAAGTTAACGCTCTACGCTACGGCCTTTTCAACTATTGCATTGTCTGCAGTCTGCATGCTTAAAACTGCACTTTTCGGTTTAGACTTGGCGTTGGAATCAAACAATCCCGGCACCGGTTCATTCCATTGAGTGTGAGGACAGGAAAAGAGGAATGAAAAGAAATGGGAAAGACAAATAAAGATCTGTGATCAGTCATAAGAACTGATGAATGGTGGTTGACAGAAACAAGACTGTCGCTGTTTGAAAGGACCGGTAACGTAGCTGACAACAAGAGACGACTCATTTCGGTTTGTAATTCAACCCTGAAGACTTCCAAAAGAGCACCCGGGCAATTGTTTTGGTCGGATGATTCTTTTTGGTGCTGCTTGTGTTTGTGAATGTAGCTAATGCGGATCGGACACGCGATATGTCTTCATCATTGGCAGACATGCCCATGCATGCTCATCCTCAGTGGCTCTCGATTGTGATTTTGAAAGTCATTTGTCGCAACAAATCGTTCAGTGAAGAGAGACGACGTTGATTTATATGCATGAGCCTCGAGCCATTTCATTGCCTTTCCTTTCCGCATGGACGACTAATTCCCTCGTTCTTCGGTGTTGGGGTGAGTGGTCAGTCCATCCGACGGATAGGTTTCCAACAAAACCCGCATTTCAAGCGGACCAATTCCACCGCCAACTCACTCCTACAAAAACATTCCCTACTGTTGTCTACGTCGCCTTCTTATGAATGGAACAGACACGTTTCGTCATTCAAGACAAAATGAAGTATCATTTACCCCTCCATTGGAATGGAAACACACCCATGTGTACAAAAGTTGCCCAAGAAAGTTTGACTTGATCGACTCAATGTTTCATTCATACTCGCCTTTCAAGTAGAGAGAATAAAAGGCTCGAGAGGATCTCGAAACCAAAATCCGTCCACGGAATACGAAAAGTGCAAGCCCAAACAAAAATGCAGGAATTTCTCCACTTTCTTCATCCCGTGAAGACTCGAAGACTTTTGAGACAAGTCGAATTCGAATCCCTTGGCTTTAGGTCTTGGGCTTTGTCCTATTTGATTGAAATCCTCATGTCTTTCTCAAGACGTTTCATATACTCATGAATTTCACTTCGATCATATTTCAATTGTACTCTGAGATATCCAATGCCAATTCAAACTTACCTTTTCCCTGCGATTATTTTCGTTACAGCGTTAATCGCATTGGAACATTTTGTTACGAAACTTACTTAAGTACTTTCATTTTAAAAGCGTACATAATTTGTACACAAATCATGAACGAACAATTCCCTTTGTCGCATTTTTATTTTCAAATTGCAACCTATTGTTGTTGACTACTATAACGTCGTTAATTATACTTCATTTATAAATATTAATCTATTTTGTTTGCCCTCTTTTTCACATGAAGATGAATAAGGCTCTAAAATGCATGAATTAGTTTAATTGCATGTGCTTTCCAAGTTAGACGCAATGCAAAATGCAAACCTTTTTAATTCATGGATGGCACTGTTGAAAATGTATATAAGTAACCTCTTTTGCTACACCAGTGCCTGCGCTTAAGATTCTTCTTCAATGCCATCAAGTGCAACGGAATGGGGAGAATCCGTGCTTCCCCTGTGCACTCGAGATAATGACTTTGTTCATTAAATCGATCTATCCTGCCGATAAGAGTTCGCATGCAAATGTTCCATTGTGTCCCATCACACAGCAAGCTTCGTTTCAACACGATCACTAAAAAAGATACTCACTTGTACCTCGAGTCGAGTGTACAAAAAGAGGCCCGTTGTCTTAGAGAAACCATTGTTCATTGACATCTTGACCAGGACAATTTGGAGTGAGGATGTATACTAAATATAATGATAACAATCCTATTCGTAATCAATTACGCTAAATAAATCATTGACTAAATCGTGATTGGACTACCGTGTAATGATGTTTCATCCATGAAATTCATGGAATAGTAGAACGTAAAAGGGATAAATGCGATCAAGTTCAAATGAAAGGTAATAAGGGAAACCAATTAGAAGAATGACAAAGTTACTATTATTATACATTAGTAGTTTGATGATAGTTTGTTGGGAACGGAACTGGTTGAAGTGTAATTACACGAGCTGTCATGAGGCACCTGGTCGAAATGCCCGCAGTCAAATGCACTCATCAACTAATTACGTGTTTTCCTGAAATTTCCAGGACACATAGCGGACCGCAGAACAGCTCAACTTTTGGTGTGGGTGTGCCATTTTGACACACCACCAGGGGGTCTGATTCCGAAAAAACAATTCAATCAAAGAGTGCCGTGATGTACAAAATGGAAAAGAGCGTCCCTTTACTACCTTGGCGAATGTACCGTGAGACGAGAGTGACTCCAACTTGGAGCATTTATAACAAGCAATTCATTCGTGGGGACTATGCGCGTAATAAAAGATGAGTAAAAGGAAAAGTTTTGATGGCGCCGTTTTATCGGTCGTCCAGCCTCCGAAAAAACGGTGCATTTTGTTGATTCTACTGTCTTCTACAGTCTAGCCACACGGCCATTAGCCAAGCTGAATGCCTCTTCCTCCCTTTGCAAAACCTTTTCCTCAGCTGTCATGTGAAGCTCCCGCCTCATAGCCTCATGTTTGTTACACGCTGTTTGATTTGATGACCATCCGTGCCTTATCAGCAGTCTTGAATAAGTCAAAGTCATAGTAAAAGACTCAAGTCGACAAGAACATTTCAAATAAGCCTAAAAGTCTTACTCACTCAGTTTTTCCTCCTAAACTTACTTATTGTTACGCTTTTCTAGGTATCCCTCACTTCAGTCTTCAACATTTCATGTCGCTTAAGATGTAAACGTATACCTATTTCCGCTGTGTGACACAATGGCTAACCTCGAAGCAAAATATTATGCGGATCTGGATTATAGTTAATCGTTATTACGACTTGTAATGATACCTGAAGTCGTGTAAGCATAACTGCGCTGCGGCTAAGCAACGAATCCACTGTACGTTATTAGAATACGTACTTTAATACCTGCTGAACTGAACATATTTTTCCATCATAGGTAAACCAACAACGCTATGTAACATTATTTTTAGTAACGTAATACTATTGATGTACTCAGCATTATTCCTATGATGCAATAGGAACATCTTACGAAGACGTTCTAATACTTTTAGAATTATGGGTGTTTAAAATACTAGAGTTACAAGTTTATTCGCATAATCCGCGCAAATCCGAATGTATGTGCACTGTATGCGCAAAGTTGCATTTTTGTGTTACAAATCGTGAGTTTTAATAAAAACCTGCTTACTCATTTCAGTATCTAAAGTATAATAGTGTACTGGAAACCGTAAAAATGTTGAACGGTGCAAGTTGAAGGAATCGCGTACAATTGAATGAGTCAGGATTCGAATACTATACATTTAGTAGTAGTAAAGAGTTTAGTGCTAGAGAAATTGACTAGGGCGAATAGCGACTTTTGCTGCTTTAGACTGTTAAGGTTGAGTGAGTCTGCGAAGAGATCAGAAAGGATCGAAAAGGCAGAAGGCAACACACTAATCTCCAGAACAAAGTCTGACCGACATCGGGCCGATGATCCGACCTGAAGTGAGACAGTGAAAGAAAGTGAGCAAAGTTTTGAACTGGAGAAAGAATGCTGGTGAGACGAGAAGAGGCTTCCGAGAGAGACTCCCCATCGACGAAGACGCGAGAGCGGATGATGAAAAAGGAAATCAAGAAAAAAGACAGAGAAAACAGAAAGAAACTTGATTCTACTTTCACTTTGGATGAATTTGGGCCTAAGTCTTGAAGAAAGAAGAGGGAACAAGTATGCCAAAACGAAGAGGGTAAAGCTCAAAGCTCCTCGTGGTCAATGGGGAAAAATAAAATGTAAAAAATGTGGATGATTTATCCTCAACTGCGTTATCTGATCAAGATGGATTTCGATCGTGAGGAATGACCAGTAATAAAGCCTCAGGATCGCTCATAAAAGTATTTGCACAGAGCCCATAGACAACGATAGTCAAGGACAATCAATCGCGGATAGACTAACCCAACCAGACCTTGAATAAGTGCAGGGCTTACTAAGAAGCTGTATATCCGTAATGTGTCATTCTTCCGGAACAACTTTCTATAACAAACAAATCCATTGTGTACTATATGAACCAGGTTTAGTATTATACAATCTGGGTTAAATATATTTAGTTTTTGGGAGGAATAGGGAAACATAAGAAAAATAGGGGAAATAAAAGAAAAAGAAGAAGACGCATACGAATCTCCAAGTGGCAACGTCACGAGTTGAATGGTCTTTGCTTTCGTAGAAATGCGTCTCGTCGTTACTACAAAAAACAAGGCCTTTCTCCCCATTTACCACAGATAAGGATTATTTATGAAGGTGCATCTCACAATCAAAGGACAAGTTGTTTGGGAAGGACGCTGTGATTGCGAACGGTAAAGTCAACTTGGAGAAAGTGGAGGAAAAAGTATATAAAGGTTTCATAGTACGATGTACAATGATAGGGAAAAGACGGAAAAGAAGAGGATGCGGCCTATTGTCATGCTTTGTTGCAGGACGTTTCCTGTTTACGTAGAAGAGGTTAACTAACGTTGTATTCAGAGCTGGAAGTTTTAGTTTGCTACTCTTGGGTTTGAGCGGAAAAGGAATTGGAGATGTATCGATTGACTCTCATTTCGATGAAATGAAGGAACAGGCGGACAAATGCTTGCGTACAACGAACGTCCAACATAAGAAACCAGACAACAACTTTTCCTAAGGATTGTCGTCGCGGCGGCATAGCAAAAGAGAAGCGACAAAGAGCGGAGGAATTCTTTGTCGTCACATCAAATCCGCGTCGTTACACCGACTCCAATTAAAGAGCAGCTCAGCAGAAGGAAATTTTGGGACCAGAGCAGCATGAGAGACACTCTTTACATATGGAGATGCTATACACGTGTACTCGAACGCAGATTATACGCTCTTCGTCTCAAGAATACCAAAAGGTCTTTTCTCTCCAGTGTATTGCCGCATGGAAATTGTGCAGAGGTTGTTTCTTTCCCTTGTCGACGGGCGCTGAAATCTTATTCTGATGGAATCTCTCAGAAAAAAGTATTTTGATGACAGAAGCATTTTGGGGGGCTGTTACATTCAATCTCTCAAAAGAATTTTGCCGGCTTTGGATTATTAACACACTTTGTATACACGTCAAGGGAAATGTAATGACTAAAATGGTAAATAATAAAAAATGCGTTAAAAATTGGCATTTTCCAACATTTTGCAGTACAACATTTTATGTACAATTGTCAAGAACCACCCTCAAATTGCCGTTGACATCTTGCATGCGTACAAACAATGGAACCATTCACAATTTAATTAGTACGCTTGGACATGTCACGCGACACGCGACTCACCTCACCCCTTTTGATAAGGTAACAAACCAGACCTAATCACTTTGCATGAATAAATTCTTTCGTGTCTGCCTGACGCTCTCCATACAAAGCCTGAACTCTTCACCGTTATGTCCTCAAACCCTACTCAAACTCTTTGTTTTATGGTATTTTCCTCACAATAAGTAAGAAGAATGCCAAACAAAGGTGAGATAAGGTTAGGCTCGGTTAAAACCGCTTTATTCACTCATCTACATCTTAACATTCCCTTTGGGACTCATTTGGCAGTCAACAAGGGGAAGAAGAGTTGATATAAAAACTACCTTGTTTTCTGCCATAACACAAACCATCTGCCATTCAAGCTCAAGAGCTCAAGTCAAAGGCAAACAATTACACAAAATGTAATGGTTAACCGATAGTAAAACCATGTCTCGACCTTGTCAATAGCTAATGACGTCATTTAAACGGCTAAAACATTTTTGAAAGACTAGAAACCTTGTACGGCATTTCTCTCAAACAAAGAACATGTACAACGTCACAGAAATTGAGTTCAAAATTCAAAATCTCTATTGTTGAAGGCACGGAAAATAGTGCAAGGGCAGCAGATTGTATTGGTCAAAAAATTCGTGTACATACGAAGAAGCAAGTAGACGTGCGTTGCATTAAAAAACGCATGATCATGTGCTACTATTTGGAGGACGATTGTATCCAAGTCAGTGCAGGAGCGGCAGTGACTGTGTTCTGTAGTGACCGTTTTTCCTTCGTATGGCCCGGTTTGCACAATATTGTAGGAAAGTATCATAGTTTGAGAGTGTAACTTTCTCCACCCAAGCCGACCACACGAGCGCGAGTCAAGATGAGGCATAAAGAGCAATTTCCTGTAGAAAAACAGGGGGAAGGATGGAGCCTTAAAAGCCTCATTTCCCATCCGAAGGAAAGATTATTCTCGGGTTAGTGTCCATTTGCAATCTGTTCTCTGTTTCTCCTTCATCTTGTCTTTCGCCACTGCCTGCACTTTGAACAAGACCCATTGTTCCTATTGCTCCAAGTAAACTATAGTGAAAGAAGACCAGCAACAACACTCTGGCTACATACACGATAGTCAACCACACGACAGTTACCATATAGTCCTTACACAACGTTGGAATTCCCTATTTTTTCATTCACACGATATTTTTCGTATGTAAGAAAAAGACGAAATCTCTTAGCGTCTCTAGCAGAAAGAAGACAAATGCTGCAATCTACCCACAAACTTTCACTGGTACACATATACACTTTGACTGAAAGTACTACTTTCCTTTCCTAACATTTCGCAAAGACTCTCAGTGCTCAATGGAGGTTAAATAATTCAACTTTTTCTTGCATTCCTTCGTTTTCTTATGTTCGTTTTTTTGTATTTTCAGTGTAGTAGTGGTAATGGCTCATGCCGTGTGGTGAAGAGGCGGACAGAACAAAAATAGCTTTCCTTTGGAGAAATGGGAAGATATCTGAGAAAAGAAGAGGGAAAGATGAGTGCTTCAAACGTGCCAGGCTCTTGACAGGTTCACCCTCAAGATACAAAGCCAAAGAAATAATAGGGGAATGTCATTCCTTGTCATAAAGCCATTTAGACCCTCCTCTCTCCTCCTTTTTGTATTATGAAAACTTGTACACAAATCTTTCACAATTGCCTAACTGTGAAACTCATACGTTATCTTAAACGTATTTCGTCACCATGTTATTTCTATATTATAACAATACATTGTGCTGTTTTTTATTGAGCTTATTTCATGTTAAAGATATTTATCTTCAAAGGTTATGACCATAAATAAAAAGGATAAAACTGTATGTTGCAATTTCTTGAGGCCAAGTAAGGCAGTAGGTTAAAGAGTTATAAATTAACCTTGATATACAAACCAACAATAGAGATACAATACATAAAGCATATCCGGTTTCCTGTCATGTGTTGACATGTGTGAGTGCTCATGTCTTATCGATTATGCAGTGTGACAGCGGAAGATGCCTATCAAAGTCAAAGGCACACAAACACGCTCAATATCTTTGAACAACTTCTGACAGTAGAAGTGACAAAAACAAAAATACATAGTGTAGCGAAAACAAAACCATGATACTAGTCTTATACAAAACCGTATCTGTAGCATTATTGATGAAATTGTGTGAAAGCACAAAAAAAATCTACTCACTGAGAAAATCCTTTCATGGGATTTTTTTTCATGATAACAAAAACAACAAAAGTGTGCCTTTTTGCAAAACAAAGCAAAATAACCATAGACAAAACCAGCTGTTGCTCCCTTGTTTTGTCTCCCTTCGTGTTGCTCATTTAATCGGACACAAAGCACATTAGGGACATTGCATTATGCAATAATTAATGGGACGTAGAGGTTTCCTGTGCGGTTACGGCTCGCGCTGCAACTTAATAAGTACACTTTAGTGATATAACACACAATAGTAGAAAGGAGTTTCCTACTTAGCAGGACTGGATGCTCCTAAGCTGATGAAAAGTGTGCAATTCCCAGGAGGACGTGTGACTTTTTAGTGCCTGCTCTCAGTAGGAAGAATGCTCCATGAGACACTGAGAGAGAAAGCATGCAAGGAAACAGGGGTTTCATAGTTTCATAGTATTGTGTAAATGTACTACATCCCATTGGAAAATATGTGCGTATACGATTACAGTAGAATAGAATACCAAAGGAAGTGTGAAACATCCCATGTAGTAATGAGTGCTTTATCGTCTCTTCATTCCCTTTTAGTTTGACCTCACAAAAGCTTTCGCGGCGATTTGCTAGTTTTTTTTTCTCCTGAAAAAAGGAAACATTGTGTGAAGAGTTGCACAACGGCACTTGCTTCCATGAACATCTGAAGCCCCTTTAAGGTTTCCTCTCGTGCTGGAAGTGAGGAACTTCATTGAAGCGCTGAGGGGTGCAAGTTGGATTACTTACAAGAGAATGCCTCGAGTAACTTACTTCTCTGTCTGAACTATGCACTGGAAGAACATTGAACTTAACAACACAAGCACTAGCCATCCTACTCAAGAATGATATGATGTAATAGTCAATAGTTGGACGTTATGTAGGCAGTATTAGTAGGGAATACGGAACATCATCAGTCAACGAGTCACAGTCGGAGAAGGGGAGGAAAAGAGCAGTTTTATACTTACAACTTACAACCGAATCCGAATCCTTCATCAAAGGAGCTTCTCTCAGCCAACTCTGTGAGTCATCGATGCTGATCATTGCGGACCATTCCGTTCAGAAGCGGAATGAATGGTAAACTGCATTCGGTTCATTTCTACTCTTCGTGGACGGAATGAGGGATTAGGTTTCCTGCTACTATACTAAATTGGGGAAGAATAATCTTTATGGGTAAGCGCATTACAACCAGTGCTCATAATGTAATGTGCAACCACTCTATGCAAAGCTGGAGCTTGAGACTTTAGTACATTTCTGTAATAATACCCGCTATATTATTGTAGTAAAAGTTACATTATATAAAATGCAATAGTTTTGTTACAACATGAATGCTAATTTGGTGACCTTAGTAAATTTGAGAGGAAGTTGTAACTTGAAGAACTGTAAAATCGTAAATGTAAACTGCGGAAGCTGTGAGATTTTAAGTTCCAACGTACACTGTATGTATATGTGTTGTTGACACTAGTCTGTAATGACAAATTCCAATAAAAGTAAAATTAAGGAATAAGAAATTTGGAAAAATATGGTGCATCTGTAATAAAAAATTATGTGTATATAGGAAATTATATAGTAAAGTATCTAAAAATAGTGAGAGGACGCGAATTTCTTTTGCATGCACCTCATCAAAATTCGCGTGACTTCTAAAGTCACAGTTTCAAAGTCACGCTTGAGCAGGTAAAAGTGATTGTGTGTCTTCTTCTTTCGATTTTGAGAGTTGGGCTGCTGTTGAAGATTAAAGAAATGCTTCCAATCCCTGATGAAGATGACAAGAATAGACGAGGGTAGAGAAGAAAGCGAAAAAATGAATTGTAACCGTTAGGTTTATGTGTGCACGCGCAGTGCGTGCGTTTGGGTCACATCATCACGTCGCACAGAGCCTCAACCTCTCATCCGCTTCGGGGCATTATTATACGAAATTATTCATGAGTGAAAAAGGGGAGAATAACGAGTTTTGTATGGGATTTTTGATGTTCTTTTTATTCTCTTCCTTCTTTCTGTGCCACATTCCTTGTGGTCTGGTCCTTTCCTCTGTGGGAAGTCAGGACAAGACGAGAGAAAGAGAGAGAAAAGAGTGTCGCGTATCAAACTTGAGAAATCAAAATCAACCTCAAACTCGTTACGTAAATGCCACAAGAGAAGAGGAGAAGGGTTTCCTCGTCGCTACAACTCCAGGCTGGGATTTCACTCAGAAATTGCATTTTCCCTGTCATTTCATATTCTACTTGTGGGATGTGGGCTTGTGTGTTTCGAGTTTGTGGCCCGTTCTGTCCCATCCACCTTAGCTCTCGTCACACCTTCCATTACACTACATTCGCATAAATCCTGACACTTCTTCTATGAGACAGAACTTAGAACGTTTTGCGGTCAATCTGCAAACGTAGCCAAAAGTCACTATAGACACGACATGCGACGTGTTGAAAACAAGCACAACATGATTGACAAGTTCGCCCCGCTTTTCAAAACCTAACTAACTAGAAATCAACGATAACACTCAAAGAAATGATGTTAGCCTGCTGAATAAATAGCTATGATTGCATTTCCTAGTATCCTAGCACTGCTGTTATACTCATCTGAAAACGTAGCTGGGGGTTACTTACTATATTCCTTGGGAGAAAATTCATTTTTGCCTCTGATTCACAAAACGGGGTTGAGGATTGGGTTCTGGATTGTGTGGTTTTAAAACCGTGGTTGATCTCTTGGGTACGTTCAAAACCCAGAACGGGATGAAATTACACGAGCACACATGAATTTTTGATGCAATGTTCTCATGTTCCCCTAGACGTGGCAATGGGCGAATGTGATTGTTGCTGTTTTGAGGTTGTTGACGACTTGCATACGTGAGGGAACAGGGAAAGCAGTTCAACAGCTACAAAGCATGTCCAATTACCATCGTCACTTTACGCATTTTCAAGGGAATAATCACATTTGCCTGAGAATGAAGCTGGGTGACACCCTGTAGAGTTCCTGTGCTTACTCATGAGGTAAAAGTCAACTTTGTCGCCAAGAAAAGCCCCGTTAATCTTCATTTTACCCTGTACGCTCCTTTATTTTATGGGCAAAAGTGGGTGCTCTCACTTTTTACTTTTCTTTATAACAGTACTTTACATTGTTTTTTTTGCAGTGACGGGATTGCCCAAGACTTGTTTGCTAAGTTTACTAATGCAAAACACAAAAGAACTGAACTTTAAGTGGTATTTTTAAGGATATATCATATTATAGTATATTATAGTTTAGTATAACACCATTCAGAGAAGTTCAGTGAAGTCGACAATAGATATAAAAACAGGAGGATTCCCTCTCAACTTGGGTCACTAGTGAAAAGGAAAGAAACAAAATTTGGAAAGTATAAAATGTCAATTTCATGCATGAGCACCATTTTATCAAAAAAGGAGGGAACTCTGGTTTACGACAGTTTCGTGAAAATCGCGAATTGGTTACTGTGTGAGGATTGTTGATTGAAAAAATTTTTATAGGACAGAAACGGAAAAGTGAGAAAAGCCGTGTATTTTTGACAATGTAAAGTAGAGTGAAACGAGAGGACAAGGTGAAGAAGGGGTTTAAATTGAAGACAACATAAAGAAAGTAAAAAAGAATAAGTTTGGGTTGTGTACTAACTGTCGATTTGCACAGGCTTTGACAAGGATTGACAGTGACAAAAAAAGAAGACTGAAAGAGTTGGGAAGCAGTAAAAGTGAAAACAAGAGGAAAGTTGAGTGTGATCCGTCTCTCGAGTGCTTTTCCGCGACCTCTGACAAAAGAGTCGTCCTCATACACCGGCAATGAAATTCAAGGAGGCATCATAAGCCGCCCGTCTCCGCAGTGTCCCGAACACAAATTCAGTTACAACCATTACGAGAAGCGTCTTTTCTTCTTCCCTCATGGCTCTTTATACTTATTATTACGACTCTCATAAATTCTCAACGCGTATAAAGAAAGTTACATCACTTTCACTCCGTGGATGAGAATACTATTCCACCATGTCAGTTGTCCGTTAGATGTTCAGGTAAGATGAAGCGGACTGAAAGAGTCTTTGGGAACATTCTCATTCCGACACTAATGTGTGTCATCGTCAATGCAAAACGGACTCATTGCCCCAAGCTTCCCACACGACCCATTCAAAGAAATCGAAGTGAACAAATCCCTTCTTTATTTTATGACACGACGACTTCCTTCAGTTATGAATCCTCTGGATTAGCCCATCTCCACCAAATATGAACTTTTCTCGCTACAAACGCACATGTGTCTTTCCTCCTTTTGTTTCTACGCATAGTACTGTGCTACTATATATTTATACTCATCTTCTTATTATACAATCTTGTAAACTCTTTATAGACCTATTTCTCAAAAGTGGACAAAACCAAGGACCAAAGCACCATTTGATCCACTTGCACTTGTCATACTACTGAATCTTCTTATATGATGTATGTACATATATGTATAGCAGATGGCTGTGCAGTGTGCAGCTTTTTGTATCTATGTTTCTATGTACACTTACTTTGTCTTCATATCAAATGGCAAACGTATAAAATTTGTAGGCTACTATAAGAATGATTGTGTTATTGTGTAGTATCAGAATTAAGTGCATATTATAGTATTTGTATTTATAGGCCAGCCCAATTTTGAGTACGCCAGGTCAAATATTACGACGTCTACGGAGCACCCAACAGGAAAGGATATCAGTACTTGTATAATACAGTAAAATCTGCTGGTAACATTACGTTGCATTAGTATGGCCTACAAAAGTACAGTAATATGTATATCGTATCTTTTGTAAGGAAAATCCGGAAAAGAAGATAAGAGAAATGAAAGAGTTCATCCCTTGAAGGGACACACATTGCGTAGTTGTTAACTAAAAAGCGTGTGCAGTATTGAAAGCGTATGACGATAAATATAAAGAAAGCCTAAAGGTCTATATACACGCATATACATAGTACTTTATTTACTATGTAAAGTTTTATTAGGCTCTTCTCCGGAGTTCCTGGATGTTCATCCATGAAACACAAATCTCGTCGTATTTGCACTTTGATGGCGCGTACAGCGGTCACACAAAATGTAGGCAAATCCCACTTATAACATCTGTGGAGAGCTTTTTAACAAAAAAGGAAGCATTTTGAGTTAGGAAATGGCTTGTGTCAACCTCCGGCTGAGTCCGGAAGTGAGCAGTGTAGCAGCACAACGATGGGACACAAGGACAAATGAACCCTGAAGGAGAAAGGGTTGAGAAATAAGAGTGGAGGAGTAGTAGATGGAGATTTGATTCCACTCTCATAGTCGTTGTGCATAAAAGGGATTAACCCAGACCCCGCCAGTTTCCTCTCGCTTGATTTGAGTTCAGCTATTTTCCCAAGTTGAATTTCTTTCTTACAACATCCACTGCACACTTACATCCTACACTACTCCTTCACTTTCTACTCACTTCTTCTTCAGTTTGCTACTCAGTCAGCCAACTTGTCGGCACAAAAACTAACTCCTTTCACCAAGAATAAAAGAGGGAACAGGAAGAAAAGTATTTCTCCTCCAATTCTTACAGCACAACCACTGAAAGTAATAGTTCAATGTGAATCTTCTTGGCGTTTTCACACGTTTTAACTGGTTTCCAATAGTACAACTCAAATCGGGTAGTGTCATGAGTGCAACCATCCAATGCAATAATGCATAGAAATCACGCCACTAGATTTCTTCAAGAGCTCAGACATGCACAAGATGATAATGCATCTAAACTCTTCAAGTTCAACTGTATTACTGATAAGGTGCAGTAGATACAGTCCTACATAAGAGATTACTTGCCTACAGGAATGACAGTCTGACATGTCGCAGATTTACAATACTACACTATATATTTTGTGCACTTTTCCAAAACTAGAGAGACTGAGTTTGTACCACTTGCATCATACTAAAATGCTTTAAATGCATCACATAACAGAAAAATCCAAGAAACACATTTTCTATAAAGTAGGTATTAAAGAAAACGTTGCTCTGGTGCAATTTATATAAAATAAACGCACGTTTTTAGTGCTCGCATTGAATCATTGAATGAGTAATAGTAAATAGCATGTCGTTGCATTCAATACAGTGATTTTTGTCGGATTTCCTTGTGGACTGATGTAAATCTTAGACTGAGAGGAAGCATGCCTGAGATTTCCCCATGAGAACGCATCTTTTTCTCAGTGGTCGGGACAATCTTGGGTTATTCGTTCGCATTTACAGCTCAAGTCTCTCTTTTCCTCTCCCCCTCTTACTTTCTAGTATTTATGACACGGAGGGGAAACCCGGGACGGGACAGTGAGACTTCCACGGACAATGTGTCCTTATATCCGTCCCAGACAAAGACATGTGCCTTACTCGCTTGTCTTTTTCAGTCTTTGTTTCCCTATTCCTTCGTCCTTTTTCTAGGAATCTACATCTTTAATACCTGATGCTGCACAAATAAATGTTCTTTTCTATAAGTTTAGTATTAAATGTTTGCACTTTGTTTGTCAGCGTTTTCCATTTCAATTTACGACGCCATTCACTCTACTGAATTAGGTTGAATTTCCATCAAAGATTTCGCTGCAATAACCACTAATACTAAAAGACATCTGGGAATTTGGAAATATACGCAAGTCGTGTTTCACTTACACAAGAAACTATATCAAAATGATTAAAGAAATAAACCACTCACCAGAAATCGAGTTGCCCACACATAAGCTCAGACAGAGGAACGCTGTTGTGATGGTTCGGATGAAACCGGAAGTCAATTTAATGCTTCCACGTTGCCGATACTCCATGACGACTTGTTTTACCAATGAGAATGACCAATGGGTTCGTATTTATTTTATATTATTCAAACAAATTGAAAGTAGTTCAAGATGAATAAAAGTGTCATTTTTTTCAGAACGGAGAAATTTGGAAGATACTGACAGCCGTGAACAAAAGTGTGTTTTCAATTGTTTTCAGTCACAAATACAAATTTTATCGTTTCCACAATAAAAACTCACTTTACATACATACCGGAGGAAAAAACGTGTAAGCATGTGCTGCTGGAGTGACAAACTGAACAACAGCCAAAGTTGACAATAAAAATAAATCTGGTTAAGTTGTTCACTCAATCTCGTTTAAAACTGTTTTTGAATAGATGTTTTAGCGTTCTTCTCAATAGTTAAATTTTCTAATAACCCAAATCACAAAAGCTTGTAACGCAGAAAGTGCTAAACAGTCAAAACAGAAAGTTTCAGACGCCGCAGCAGTAGTACGTTTTTGAGAAAGTTCAAGGGGTGAGTTGATACTCTTCGCTTTGAACAGAGGTTACAGCTACAGCTTGTCAAAGGAGTGGGATTCAAAGATTGAAGAACATGGTCACTTCCGCAGATGTTAAGAAAGCAACCTGTCCACTGAATAAGTTGAAGGGGTAGTTTAGTTTGGTGACTCTTCTGAGATCTTGTCAAGAAGAGCGAATGGAAACAACTGAGAGTGGCGTGGATCCTGTGTAGCTCTCAAGTAAGTTTCCCGGGTGCAAGTCGTCGGGTAAAAGCCAAAGCCTCCCCTTTCGGATCAGTGTGTGCCTCACCGCACCACCACGCCACGGATGTTCGGATCCGACCTCGGCACGGGTCCACAAACCTTACCCAATCCGACCCTTTATATACTTATTCCTACACACCGTTTCCCTTATTCCATTACAAATGGCAAGAAAACAGCATAAAAAGCACACAAAATTGCATTTGTATTCTTCCACTACATCATGACATGAAAGTTACAGAAACCCGCATAATAAATATATATATTTTTATATTTTCTACTGCTCAACATCGTCAACAAGAGGTTAGAAAGGTCAATTTTTTGCTTCGTATTTATGTTCGTAGCCTCCGACAGTCAATTTTTATCCCACGCTCTATCTTCCTTGCCTCTGTCTTAGGTCATTTGAAGTGGCATGTCTGTGTTACACTTTGCCCCCGTACATGACAGCGTCAGTATTTCAATTCAGCATGCTACGTTTACACTATTAAATCTTATGCCATATGACAATATTTTATGATGATATTTTTGTAGTCCTTAGCTTGTTTACAAACAAGTTCATAATCACATTGATTTAGCTTCGGAAAAAAATATTAAAAATACTACACAAGGCCTAACAACTTTTTGTAGTGCTATACATGATACCGTAGTCCGTAGTCCACAGTACTACTAATATTCATCATGACAATATAGAATAGAAATTCTCTGAAAGTGCATTCAAAAATTCGATCCGGGTGCAGCAATGTAATTATCGTGGCGTGCACCCATGAGAAACATTCTCATTACCAATGCCATTGTCCAAGGTCCAATCCTGTTACGAAACCATGCAAATACTGACTGTATCAAAGATAAGAACTCTTAGTTGTAGTGTAATTGAGGCTGTTCACGGAGTTCATCCTGCAATGGAACGAATGAGACAGAAATGTAGAAATCGTAAGAACTAAGCTCCGAAAGCACAATGCTATGAGTTCGGTAGACATTTTAAGTACGTGAATGTTCATTAGGGTATGTTTTTATAGTGTTGCAATACAAGTAAAATTACGTATATTAGAATTCTCGTAACATGAGCGGAGACATGTAGGAGAATGTGGAATGTATAGTATGTAGGTGCCCTAGTGCAGAAGTAGTTGGCACAAACTGTTCTTGCAGTTCATCTGCATACTGCTTGAATGGGACAATAGTGACAACCTCACAACGTAATGTTTCCAGAAGGAAGAGCAGAGAACCGAGAACCAAAATCTGGGGAAATGTGGAACCGGTGCTCTATGCTACGAAACAAGCAAGGGTGGATATGAAAACAAGGACGAGTTTCCCGTATAATGAACGGGGCTTTGGCAGTATTACTATGCAATCGTACGTAAATACGGAAAAGTGTCATTGGATATAAGCTGAAAAAGTCATTGGAACCTTATCCCTTCGTACAACCAATCACCCTAAGCTCTTCAAATTACTTCCGAACTCATGAAACACTAGTACACTATCATCTCCCTTGTCCTCACTTGAGTTCACTTCAAACGTTTTTCAGCATGGAATTCGCACGGTACTTCATTCCTTGTCCGACTTCCCTTTCGGTCAAGTGTGGAGAGATCACGGATCACTCACTAAGATTAGGGGAGAAGAGAGAAAAAGAACGGGACGGGTTGACTTTACGAAGTCGTACAACTTATTTAAAGCCATTAAAGCCCTTGTAAGCAAATATACTGTAAATGTTGCTCAACATTGAGCGCAGTGTGACAACAGGAAAATGAAGTCAAAAAGAACTCAAGAACTTTGCCATTTACTTAACCCTAGATTTCGATCATTCAAAAGAACTAAACTTGTTTTCTTCATCGTCCTGTCAGAGTTGTAAAAAAGCAAAAGAAATAAAGATGAAAGATGCTCTGACCCATGAGACGCAGATGTAGGTTTAATACATAGTTTCTATTACTATACACACTATAGTACGTTATACATTAAATGTAATCGCGTAAATTTGTTCATTCATTATTAAGTTTTTAGGAACAACCATAACATGAAAACGAAAAAAACCGTGTCACGTCTCATCTTCAAAGTGATTCGAAAACTTGAGGAAGACAGTCAACTTTGTCCTTGTTGACTTTTGTCACTCTGCCATTAGGCTGATTAGGCAAATCTGTGAAATTTCTCCGGGCACACAGACTCATCCACTTCTCCAAGTCGAAGGATCTAGTGTGTATATATATAGTATAGTTACATAGTTATACAATCATCACAGTCTCTCGACTTATAACTTTCCCTTTCTTTCAGATGTTCCAATTCCATTTAGGAAAATTAAATCAAAATATAAAGGTGAATTCAGTGTATATACTACTCCTTTTATTTACAGTTTGGGTAGAAAGTTATAAGAGATCAAGGCTGACAAAATCAAAACGGGCCAGAAACGATGGGACACAATCTTGTCAAAACGTATTCTGATTCTGACAAAATGTTAGAAAAGTTAGCTTATCGAACTGTGCTAAATAAAGTCGAGATGTTGCAGCGATTATTAATGTAAACACTTTTGAATTTCAAACTGACTGAAGGAGAAGGAAAAAGGAAAAGAGGGAGGGTTGCTTTTTCCTTTTTGTACATTATTGTTAGTACAGTAGCTAAAGCACTTACCTTGAGTCGGATAAAGATCACTGACGGCGTGAAATTGGATACGGTAGATGAATGCGATAGGACTTCCCAAGTACTTTTTCATCTATTGTACTAGTAAGTCTTCAAAAAATACTGTATGAATAGATCAACGCAGATGAACCGTTGTTGACAAAATATACTTCTCGGAAAAACTTGAAAAATGACAAAAAATTCCAAAAAGAGTATACTTTCAGTGCTATTATAGCTTTATAAAAGCAATTGAAGTTAAACTACACTTTAATAGTAAACTTGAGTGAAGTTGTCAAACAAGTTTGGATACTGCAAATTGTCCTGGCATGGAATATAACTCATCCTAATTTCTCATCATGGCGTAAATTGCTTTGGAAGGAGCTTTCTGTGTAATTACATGTGGTTGTCAAATGCCGTTTCAGAACTTTGCACAAACTGAATTCTATACATCACGCACACAAGACATAATGTTCAAGCGTGCTGAAAGAATCAAAGTTAGTCTGGATAACTAGTGAAAAATGGAATAAAGAATGAAAATCATTTTTATTGTGAGTGAAATAAATGAAACGCACTATGGACTATGAAATGGTGAAGCATAAAACTTTTGAAAAGACCAAAAAGTTAAATCGTTGTCTTTATCTGAAAATACATAAACCGTGTGCTGAAGCACAAGCAATCCTAATGAATTGATATGATGTGCCTTTTGCACAGCACGTCCCACCTGGAAGATTTGTGATTAAATTTATATGTGTATTTGGTAATAATAAAGTGTATGAGAGTGAGTTACATTCAGATCAGGTGCGAAGGAAAGGACTCTCTCATTGAAAGATACTTGGCAGATTCGTGGTTCAACATCCGCACCCTTCCGTTTCGTTCCTTTTTATCTTTAAGAGGAAACGAATGTTGTAACTCTTATAAATCGTGCGAACAATTGGCAAAGAGAGAAAACGGATTCAGGATTGCTGATTCTCTTTCGAAAACGAAGGGAAAGGCTGCTTTTGGTGCAATGACGGGACAAGTTTCTTTCTCAAAAACTCCTTAATACAGTTTTTTGCCTTTTCTTTTCTCACCCAAAAAAAGAGAGTTGTGTAGTTTTTTTTCTGTAAGTAGTCTCGTTCAGTTCTCTCCTTTCTTTCTCGTTGCGAATTCAAGTCAACCTCGAGGCCAGAAACTTGTTAGACTTCTTCTCACTGCTTTCTTTTACGCATTTGGCTTGATCGAGAGGGACAGTTGGTTGCCTTTTGAATAATGATTCTCTTCTCCCTTTCTTTTTTCCCCTTTCATACTTTCCAAGAGAAAAGGAGTCGTGAAACGGATCTGCTGCTTATGAAACTCATCCGGCTCTATTTCTTCCTTTTCTGGTTTGAGTTCTTGAATATATATTTTTTTACTTTTCCGTTTCCTCAACTTTTTTTCCTACGTTTAAGACGACCTAGTAATTTCACCCGAACTTAACTAACTTAAAGTAGTGCACGAGGAAAATACAGACGTAAAAGGATGCATTAGTATAACATGCAGGAACAGAACGAGGGGAAAGAGCGTTTTGCTCGCTTTAATGAGGCGTTTCCTTTTGCGGTTGTTCCATCAAGTTGATTTTAAGATTTTCAAATCCTAGACCGTCTTTCTCTTCAGTATCTGTCAGATTTCTTCTGCTTGTATAATTTGATGTGATAACTTAAACTAACCTGCTAGAGTCTAAGTGGACCTGTGTAGGACAAAGTGGTTGGCAGAATTGACATCCCTCCCAGCCTAGACCAATTTTCTTATACTTTCGTCTTTTTTAGAAAACTTTTTTTTCTTATAGAATGGTTGCTGTTCTATAGTACAAAGTTTGAAGAAAAAAACTCGGGCAAGACTGTCTAAGTCGTAAATCCCTTTTGTGCCAAGTTGTTGTCACAACACGTCTAAATCGGTCAAACCCTCTACTTTCATTTCTTGAGAAAATGGCGGTCGCCTCCTTCTGTAGATGAAGTAGGACGAGACGTGTGAGATGAAGTGGGAAATAGCACCGTAAGCTGTTGACGGTGGTGATTCCTTGTTGACGAGAGTTACATGAGGGAAAAGCAAAACGTATTAGAGGCAGTGCATAACAGCTAAACAGGAACAACAACTCCTTTCCGTCAGTGTCAAATGAAATTTCAGTCTGAGCAACAGATGCAGATGACATTTGACAAGGCGGCGGAATCAAGGTTGACTTGACTCACTTTCTCTTAAGACTCTTTGTGGACCCTATTGGTCTGGTCTCGTCTGGAACGTCTCCAACATAAAACCAGCATTGGAAGGTACGCAGAAAAATGGCGAATATGGCATTTCTCAATCATTCGTTTCCAAAACTGGTGAAATGCAGTCATTTCTCGTAGTAATATTGCACCTGCTGTGCTCTAAATGTGCACACAAATGCTCCATCCATTCAAAAGTCTTGTCACCCGTCATGCACATGCAAGAACCAGAGAAAATGAACCATGCTAAACAACCCCATTGCAAGCTTCCGGGATGCACTTAATA
>JABASF010000469.1:0-40985 GCA_019776145.1 Harlomillsia oculata | reverse complement strand
GAGTACGGAGTATGGAGTACTACTCCGTACTCCATACTAGTACTCCAGTACTCCGGAGTAGTACTCCCGCAACCTCTGCTTTTATACATGTCTCCTTTTTTCTGGAATGTGATGCATGCAATCCATTGAGATTTGGATGACGGAATTGGGATGATATCCTTGCTATCTTTTGCTTACCTTCATTCTGCATGTATACATTGTATGTACATATGCATGCATGCCGGTCGTTCCTTTGTTTTTCCTTTCGTGTCTCATCTCAATACCAATTCTTATCGTGATTTGCTTCATGCATATTTACTTTAATATCGCCGCTGCCGCTCCGATTCATCATTAAATGCAAATGTGCCGTATTCAGCAAGCAGAGGTTTTATCTGATTTCTTCAATCTTCAAGTCTATATAACTGTTCGAAATAAAACGCGTATGGATTTGGTTATAGTCATAATATTTATTTTTCGTTTAAGGCCAATAACAGAAAGATATCTCAGTTCGCCAAAGAGCTGCGGACAACCAAGAACACGCATAACAAACACTGATCTCCTTCGAAATCTTCATACTGCACGGACTGCACCGTAGATTTATTTACATTACAGAATACCTTCCCATATTGCATTTCAGTGACTTGTTTACGCTCTTGCTATACTTTTCTTATTTAGCATTAGTACTTAGTACATCGTATTTTTTGATATTTGTTTCACGGAAGAGCACAGAAAAAGTTGTGTGCAACATTTTATCAAAACATTGTTGTTTTGGAAGTGGAACATACGGGAGTTGTTATTTAAAATTGCATACGTAGGAGAATATTAAGAAGATTCAAGTTTTGCGTCTTTGGAAGACCCTTGTATGGAATTAGGAATATATGTGGAGTCTGCGGGCTTTCTGAGTCGAATAAGGAGGATAAAATGCAAAGATGTGTATATGGCTGTGTGGTGTGAGTATAGAAGAGTTTGAGTGATAGGATTAAGTCCGGCAAAAAATAGGATAGGATGAAGAGGAGAACGAGACAGTCAGGTATGAATAATATTAATCTATTTCGCTCCAGTGATGTGTGTGTTATTACCAGATGGTGATCAAGCAGGCAGCCCAAACCTCTCAAAGACATCATTCGAGATACTGAATGCAATTACTGTGGCTAAAGATGGAGTCATGAGATTCTTCCCTGTGGAGCCAGGGAAAAACTGAGGAGAGCAAATCCATGTCGTATTAAGGCGAAGAATAAAAGTAATTTAGACACGGTGTGTTGTCGAACAAGCGGAGGTGGATCAAGGCTCGATGTGAAGAGAGAGAGAGAGAGAGCGGAGTCTAACCTACCAGGACTCTCTTTTTTCCACCTTCTTTCCATTTCATGCTAATGAACCTCTTTCCACAGCTTACTCAGTCAAGGCATGGGGAAAACTTTCTCTCTTCGTTTGATTATGCATCAGGTCAAACTCTTGAAAAACCTTTCGAGAATTGGGACTCAAACTCGAGGAGAAAGATTCAAATTCATCACATCACGTCCTGACTGCCTTTCCTACAGAAGTACGTGTTAATGAGCATTAGGAGCTCGTCACGAGTGCTTGTGTATACGTACGCAATCCTTTGCCCAATGTACACAATTATTACTGTCAATTCGCCGTCTGTTTGTGTTACTTGAAAACACTGGCAAGAAATCTAGAAACAGATCTGGGAAAAATCCATAAAATTGATAGCAATGCGAAATGTTTTGAAGGGTTCTTCGCTCCGCTTGGGACTTTTGGAACGTCGGGCTTTTTGTTGTCAAAGAGGTTTTTGATCCAATTTGTAAAATCCTTTTGCAAGCTCGTTCAAGCAACGGGAGACAAGTCTTGCGCGAGTTTCTCTGTCAGAAAGATCCTTTTATAGCCCATCTTAAAATGCTGCACAGCTGTACAACGTTTCGTATGCAGTTTTGCTCAATTCTATCAGTTTGTGTCGGAAAATGGAAAAGTAAAGAATAAAATGAAAATGACATTCCAATTCCCATTTCATCTCACCCCACCCAGCAAGTTTCTCATGATCTTGAATGCTATATAGAATTTTCTATGTGTTCTACTTTGTTTGCTTGCTCTTCTGCTGGTTTATGCTTTCCCTTTTGCAAGGCTTCGGATAACTAACGGAGAAAGAGGATCTGAGTACGCACATGAACCATCCAAACACACCAGACCGCATCGCGGGAGCCAGGAGCAAGAGCAACCTACAACGGTGGACTTCATTTCTCATTCCTAGTAGAGGAGTGGTAATCACATCTGTAGACGAGATGAGCTGACTCAATTACACCTACTGCCCGTCTGCATGTTCCAGTTAATTACTCTTTCAGCAGTTCGACCTCACTCATAGGGCATCAGCTTCCATTCCATAGCATCATGGCTCATGACCGGCACACCATGATAGAGTGCGTCCTCCATGAAAAATGTTGGTAGATGCAACTACTCCTGCACATTTTATTAGTGGTTGGATGTTAGACTATTAAGGGAACAAACAACACGATGAAATTTATCTACATGATGGAATGAAGCTGGGGCCAACGAGCCAGGTCATTTTCCAGCATGCTCCAAAAATTTGTAGACAGAGCCCCATGAACTGTGAGTATACTGATGATTATGAGATGGTAGAGACACACGTCACAAGAATCAACCTAATTGACTTAAGCTCATTTATTTCCATATGTTCCTAATGCTCCTCTTTATGAACTGTGTCTGTCACCGTTTCATGTTATGTTAGTGTGGCAAACTGGCTTGCAATTTTCCGCACACATGAAAGCTGCTTACTTACGGAGTTACGGAACCTAATCCACCGAAGTGGCCCAGGCAGCATTGTAGGGATTTGAAATTCTCTTTATGAACCTGCAACGCCGATATAATAAAGCAACTTAACGATACGAACGAATCCAAACCTCTAACATGCTTGCTCCGCTTTTACATTTACTTTTGCATTTGTTTGGCAGATTACACATATTGAAACAATTTGCGTTTCAGAATGAGTGTAAATGCCGACTCTGTTTATGATTGTTTACAGACGGGAAGGATGGATCTGCGGAATCTCATACGACTCGGACCCATGTCAATACTTCGACCCTATCCAATTCACGTGAGTACTGTTCCTCCATTTACACATTCCTAGGAGTTTATTTTACTACCTGCAATAAAACCAAAACGCTTCTGGAGTGTCTCGTGCTGTCAGTCACTTTGGCACTTTGCCCTGTTGACGCCACTTGGACGTAGACACACTTTACTTTGATTTGTGATTTGCATCCCGCCAACCAAACGGCCCATCAGTGTGTCACCTATCGATATACACTCGTTCACTTGCTATAAATTGCAGGATATGTATCTTCCTGCCTCAGTAAAATTATCCTTTCAACTTTTCAAGTATCGCTCTATCTTTCTTAGCTATGCCGACCCGTGCCGATATGAATTACGTTGCATCACTCGTTCCTTCATTGCATACTTAAGAAAATACTATTACTATACTAACATGCTACATAGAATGTCTTGAAAAAAATGAGGTGAATGATGATATTTATTACATGCGGACGCAGCAGGTACTAGCGTAATTTGAAACACTTGTGGTGATATAGTGTTACACGTCACACACTCCCTTATTAAGCATATTTTTTATTCAATATACCGTATAACTATGAAACTAATACATTATACAAGAAATTGAAAGTTAGGAGCAGAGGAGAGTAGAACATGTTACGATGCTACAACTCCTAAGTATTATTTATGACTTAGGACAAACTTGACATGATGCTCTGCGAAAGTAACAAGATGATACGAATGCTGATATCAATATTCTCTACGTCCTCGTGTTGACTCCTTCTCTTTGAGGTAACTGTAAATGGAAGGAGGAAACTTGTTACTTGAATTTCGGCTTGGGTTAAATTTATAATCTAGAGAAACTATAGAATATTATATAGGGAGAAGGAGTCAAGTCACGACATGACACGACACGACATGACAAAATGTATAAGCATACGGTTGCACAATAATATACCATGAATGACAAGAGCAGACAAGAGTAAAGACTATGTTGAGCAAGAGCAAGTAGAGTCGACAGGTGCGTTCTGCTTCCTCGGAGTGAAACGCAATGGAGAAAGCGTCTTTGCTCCTGCGACTTTCCACTGCTTTGCAAACCGATGAGCTTATCAGCATTCCACTCTGGCAAGATGGCAAGAGCAATGCGAAGCACACACAAGTCTCACGAACAGTAATGAGATTCTTGAAAACGACTATTGACGAGCTAGCCCTGTGCTGTTGCTGCTGTTGGCTGTTCTCAACCCGCCTCAAGATGACAAATTCATTTAATCTATTAAACCAGACAGACAACTAAGCAACGACAAATCAAATGAATTCCAGTGTCTTCCCATCCCACTCAAAATAGGAGAACCACCAACCAACTCTACATTTATGTCCTGGGTCGTGATTATGCTGAGTTCCTTGAAGATGTATTACAATATTTGACTCCATTGATAATGGACTATAATTCAACGATATGATAGTACTTCATGGGTGTATGCCAAAGTACGAACCTAAGTTGTTTATTTGAATGTATCTCAGGAATGGAGCGCTTTTATGATTTCATTACCAGTATTTTAATTAAATGCCACTTCACTATGTTTATGATTTTACTTACTTGATGACTTGAACTATGAGGCAGCTAACTTTTTACTATGAACTATATTAGTACAGAAAGATAAAACGTAGCTAGCAGAAATGCGTGTCTTCAGAGATATGGAGACAAACATAGTAAACTAACTTAACGTGAGAAGAAGAACAAAACGAAGAGAATCAATACTGACAAGTGGTTTTCAAGCATCATGGATGATGCAGTGTGATTTTGAAGGTGGAAAGTGTGTTTTCAGCACTCAATTGAACTGATGTGGATTGGCTGAAAGTGGGTTGTTAGAGTTAGAGTTAGAGACGAGGCGATCGAGTGTCTTTTAGGAGTAGCCGAATCTTGCTACGGTCCATCTCCATCAGTCGTCGACTCGAATCTTTAGCTTTTGCTTTATTCCGGCTTTTGAGCTCCCTGAGTCCCCAAGGGAAGAAAGAGAAGCAAAGTAATTGAATCGTTGACTTCCGTTTCGTCACAATGTGCCCACGTCTTCTACCTCAAGGAACAATCGATAATAATTTTGTGGACTTGTAGAATCGTTTCCTTTCTGGACTTGAGTGACTCTTATTGGCTTTTGTTTTGGTTCTTTGCAGGTACTCGTCGCCTTTTTCAAGGAGGACTCATTGTGCGGGGCCCTCAAGTCAGCCGCAGAAAAATTGGGCTGGCGACTCACCTGGCTGAAAAATTGTGCGGACCAGGACGCCTGGGCTCGTTTGACCCCAGGCTCCGTCCATCTCCTCTTACTGGACTATCGTCAACCAAAAGCTTTGCCACCAAATGTCCTCTCTATCATCAAGTATGTGGAGTTTTCACACTATTCCATATCATAAGCGTAACTGACCAACAAATCACAGTATAAACGAGTACCAGCTATATAATACTACATAAAATCAATGGGGATCAGGAGACAATATTATCCTTTGGTCTACGTCAAATTATTATTGTGAGAACATATCGGCATTGCCTACTGAAATTTCCAGGCTTCAGAAACTTGAAGAAAGTTTCTTTCTTGGTCTATTAACGTGCTTAGTTACTGGACTATTGTGGAGAAATGCAGAAAGCGTGTGAAGCATTTCACCCCTTATATGAGGACTGAGAACTGAAGTGAAGAGGAGTTTAGTTGTTCCATGTTGTTGCACGTGTTAAGCACACACACGGTGCCGTTGAGCCTGTGTTCGTGCTTGCCACCCAATGACATTGATTTGCAAAATGTCGAGGGTAAGCCATCCATTGGTGTTCCGTTGTTCCGTCCAAATTTTCCGTCCAGATGTACCCAGACGGCCGGGGAGGCAAAAGAAGGAGATCTGGAGAGCTATAAAATTGGTTCCCTAGAGATTCTAAAGCACAATTCCCAAGTATAACTTGCCTAGTAATTTGAACTGACGACGGTGTGGTGTACTCCTTGGTTCCTTATTACTTCGGCGAGGACGGAAGACGAAAGGAATGCATGCTAATAAGATCTCTAGCCTCATTAAGAGTTCAACGCATTTGCGTAATTGACCCAAATAACTCAGTTATTGGAAGAGAGTCAGCAGTTATAAAAGCACGTTCATCTTCTCCCCTCGTAACTCGTAAAAACTCGCAGGTGTATTTGAAAACATTGAAAGCATTTCATCTAACAGGATGACAACCTGTTGACAAAATCAGTAATTTTCCCTAAGCAATTTAATGGACTGAAAGACACGAACATTTCGACCGGAGTGAGGTCAAACGAGTCAAAACCATCTATATTCCCTTTTTGTGTGAAATATTATGCATTAGCGTAGCATCACGTTTTCCGCATGTTTCTTCCAAAACCTATTTTATTCCATTAGGACTAGGACCTTAATATGCCAGACAATTCAAACGTTTTGCTCTGCTCAAGTCCAATTTAATAAAACGTTTGCCTAGTATTACTTATGGTCACATTATATGTTATACGATTATATGACCAAAGCGCTCTCTTTTTTGACGAAAATGGAAAATTGGCAAAAGAACAAAACTGGCTTTTTGTTTAGGATAAAACATCAAACACTGTAAGGGGTAAAAAGAATTATTACGACTTTCTATACTATTGCGTATATAGTGATATAAATGGAACTCACTAGGTTGGAAGCAAGTGGCGAGAAACAGAGAATTCGTTTGGTTATTGGCTCTATTATTTTAATGGGCCCGTCCATCTGCGTGATACTTCTTCTGCTGACGTCGTAGCGAGGATGGAACTCGGAAGAATAAATCTTGTCTGCATCTTCCTCGTAGTGTGTATCAATTTGTACCATAATCATAGTAGAGTTTCCAAAATGCCCCACAACTCTCTCGTTTGTTTGTGATGCGAAATGTGAAAACAATAAGCTTTACTTTCAGCCTTCAGCTGATTTAGGTTTACGATTCTTTTATAGTATAGGGCGAAGGTCAAATTTATATAGAACAACATCACTTTCAATGATTTCATGGACAGCTTTACCTGCGTAAAAACAATGTTTCTCGTGATTCCTTAATATGATTATAGTGTATGCTTATGCGATAGTTTGAAAGTAAATGAGTATATAATGTAGTAGTATAGTACTTCAAGTTGGCAGAGGTTTGTTCGCAACATTCATAAGGTTGTGGACATCGCTAATTTTCATTGAATTGGTTTGGTAAAGTGCTTTCACTCACGACTCACGATGCAAGGTGTGGCTCACGTGAACGCCTTTCATTCGTCAAATTCGTCATGCACTGTGAGCAATAGAGTCAGATAAAGACTAAAGACACCTGCAACCGGCCCCGGCGGCATCAGCAGAATCAGCACATGGGAGATGATTGAAACACAAACAGCAAAAGGACTGGACCGTTCGGCAGTACAATAAGGGCTGCTGGTGCTACTAACCATACAAATTTGTGTATTGAAAGGATAAATAAGCAAACGAATAACGAAAGAGACGCAATCACGGCGTGTGGTGTTCGTAGTGAGAGTGTTCGGACGGAAATGAATGAACATGGATTGTCTCGCTCCTGTTGAGTCCTTTTGAAGAGAGACCTGTGACAAAATTCCTGCTTTGAGTTGGTTCTCTGACGGCTTCATGGAGGAAAGTTGTGAAGCCTGGCGACTGAGAACAAGTACCAGGCAGTGCAAACGAACATCCTTTGTTATCTCCTTTTGCTTTTGGATTGATCACTTGTGATCTTATAGTAGTTAGTATTCTGTTGCATGCTATTCATCACTTGTTCACTAGCTCACTGCGTGACGGAAGTTCTTCTTCCAATGTTTCTGTGTGAACAAATACGGTTTGCAGCACGATATCGAAATTCCTCGTCAAGGCTCCGTAAACTTGAAGTATGGGCATTCGTCTTTCCTTCCATCTATCTGTAATGAGTAATGAGACAGATGAAAGACCTGCGATGCTTTTGACACCGAGCATTGTACACAGCTTTATCATAAACCATTTAGCTCTTCAGAGCTTTATTACGCTTTCTCCTACAATCATATAGATCTATTTAGATGAGGTTGGATAGTAAGCGTTTATAGCATGTTTTGTTCGACTATGGTCGTTTGTACGTTGGCTTTGTGTCAATTGACGGCATGAAGGGAAAGTTCCTATTTCTCCTAACTATTGTGGACCATAACTCATTTTGCTTAATGCATTTTCCAGGTCGCTAAAGGAAGACCACATCGTTGCAGCTGCTCTCGCATTTGTTAAAAAGAGGTAAGTTGTCTCTGCTCATTCTCATTTTGACTAACTTAAAATCTGACGAAAAGTCCTATACATTAATTATATAAGAGATATATAATACTTTTAAGTGCACTACCGGGATTTAAACCTTGAACGCTCGCCAGTCCATCCAATATACGCTTTAAGCGAATTTAAACAATTCATTGCTAATAAAAGCAGATAGTTTATTAAAGGGTTGGTCGTGTTTATAAGGTTTTTGAACCACCGCTCTATAGTTGTTTTTTTACTGTCATCTCAATGAAATGTGCTAAGCTATTTTCTTACGTTATAATTTTTATGTACTGTCATCAGTGTATAACGTTGACATTGAGAAAGTTTCAAGTAATGCAATCTTGTCATTAGATGATTATGAGGCAACATAAATAAGCGGCAAAGGCCTTATTGTACTATTATCTCAAAAGTACAGGTATTGTTGTATAATAACTTTGAAGAAACCACCATCCTTCTTTTATGGAGTGCACAGGAAAGTTTTGAAAGTATGGATATTGCAGATGAACGGTATTATCTGCACGAATGGGTGTTTAAAATGTTCCTCTATGACTTTTTCCTCAGTTGTGGTTTGAGCGGAAGGAGGAAAGTTTTCCTTTTTCCTTTTACTACTGTACGTACTTAGTTAGTTTAGCCTAGTGGTCAAAGAAGATAAAAGGGGAGATGAGGTTTCTGGTCTCTTTTTTGAAAGATACGAAAATACAAAAACTTTTTTTGAGTTCTTCCTCGCCTTTTTCTCGTGTCGTCAACAAAATCTTCCTTTGTCTTTAAATCTTTTTTGCATGCATCCTGTCTCTACTTTCGATCCGCCAACTTTATCTTTCTGCAGACACTTTTGTTCACTACTTTCTCCCGAAAAGATACTGTAGAAGTGAAGCAACAGTCTCCAAACGGGAAATGAACTTTTGACAGTTTTGTTGACGAGAAAGCTTCGGGCATGTTACCTTTTACTTGTAGGCTTGTTGCGACACAACGTTTGGTTGTGCAACCAAAATGTTCTTCTATGCAAGATTTATGTGTTACCGTTGTACCTTTTACTCAAAACGTCTTAGAAACCATGAATAAAATATACATACAGTAAATTCAGAATTACTACACGACTAGAAATTTTAAATAGCACATGTAATCACATTACAGTACAAAGTATTCTTTTGCAAAATATACTGTATTCATTTTCAGCGAAATATTTCAGACATTTTGTAGAACAGTATAGCACACATTCAAAAAACAAGTATAAAGATTGAGTTTACACTGTGCCACGGAAATTTGAGACAATTTTTATGACGACATGCAGTGACTGAGAGCACTAGAGAAACCATACGATGTTTTTCATCTCGTTAAAATGACAAGTCCAGTTACGGTGTAAGGAAACTGCAAGCTAGAAGTCCAGAAAAATTCCCATGTGGTTGCTCATCCTCAACAGACTTTGCGACCGTATTGGAAGTAATGCGTTTTGAACGTGGACGAAGAGGATTGCCCGTCTTTAGGAAGGAAATTGAACTTGTGGTAAATCGACAGGCTGTGGTATGTCAAGAGAATCAAACGAGAGTCTAGGGAATGAAGACTAGCACGTAGTGAACAGGGAGACAAGAATGGAAGCCATCTAAAAATTAATAAGGTTGAGGAGAAAGGTTCCTTTGCAACTGGATTTGAAGGGAAGATGCGAAAGAAAAGGGATCGCGGAGAAAGGGTGCCAGGGATTTGGGACTAACGAGTCTCCAAATGATTTCAGAGACTCTATAGGCCGCTCTGTTTCATTATATTTGGTGACTGGTGATGGTGGATGTTGGGTGGTTTGGCGATGTATATACGACATGACGATATGAAATCGGGTGAGCTAATGAAAGTTCATGCGGCGTCTCTCCTTTAATTGCAGCTTCTATGACAAGAGTGAAACGGCTGTGAACGGACTATGGGACTCGGGGATTGACCAGGTAATATACTTTACTTCTCGGATATGAAACAAATCTTTTTCGTCCACACCCTTTTCTTCTTCCCGCCTCATTCAGCACTGCTTTCACTCGCTCTGAATGGATGCTTCAGAGTGTCAGTGCCACTGCCACAGAAGCTAAATGCATATGATATACGATATTGTGATTGTAAGCATTTTGACAGCAACTGAGACCTATTATTGGTTGTATATAGTACTTTAACAGTGCTTTAATATAAGTACGATATCTATTTCCTTCTTACTTCTGTAAGAATGTCGTGTTATTTAAGAACAAACGGCCAAAACGGTGGCGATGTATAAAAGTAGGATTATTTTTGCTTTACTTATTATTATTCGGTAGGAAAGATGAAGGAGCTTTTATCCTTTTTCCAATAATATTATGTCTGTGACTAGCGTCTGTGAGCTTGTCTCACTGTTCTGTACGAATAGTGAAAGCGAAAGCATTTGCTGTCGTCGTTTTCTCGTCCGTGATAGTGATGTTATAGTAGCCGTAGCTCATAGCTGTTGGCTTTTTAGTATAAGGATACGGTTTGTGTGCGTCAGAGAAACGACGACATTGAAAGTTGAAGTATTTGAGGAAGAAGTGAATGCGAAGAGGCGAGAGGGTCAAAAAGAAGAGCTGGAGTCAAAAGTGTGGAACTAATGTGCCTTTTTCGTTTGTTGGGTCGCCATAGGTGGCAATGGACCATGGGTTAAATTCACCACAGTTCTGGATCCAAGAGTTGCGTCAGTTGGAGCGAACTCTCATCAATGTGACGTACAAATTGAGTGCAGCCAAAGCCGTTTTGGCTGCTTTGGACTATTGCCGCGACATGATTCAAATCACAGACGCGTCCCATCGAATCCAGGTGAGTTGAAGAGTGTCCTTTAGCTCTCTCACTCTCTTCTTGTCACTTTAAATCCAGTTGAATGCACGACACGAGTGCGAGAGCAAAAATGTCCCAGCTGGCCTTCGCTGGGCCAAACAAGATCAAAGTAAATTAACGTCCACTGCAAATAATAGCAGACTTGGGGCGAAAAAGGAATGTGAAGTGACGCTTTGTCTGATCTGTTTGCTTCTCTGAATGCTTTCTCTTTTTCTGCTCTGCAGTTCGTGAACCGAACATATGAGAAAGTGCTGGGCTACTCGCGCGGTGAAGTGATCGGAGTCAACTTTCTGGAACTGCAGAACCGCGGCTCAGAGCAACAATTTCAGCAGCACCAAGGGAATAGCTGTCCGACGGCCAGTATAGTCAACTCAAATCCTCCTAGTCGACAGGACACGGCGTCTCCCACTGCTGTGTCCGCTCTCGGGTCAGAGCGACTTCAACCATTCCATGAACATCTTCTTCTCGAGCTGACTCAAGGCAGAGAATGGGAAGGAAATTACATGTTCCATCGCAAATCAGGAGATCCAATCTTCCTCAGTTCCAAAGTCCTCCCATTCTCAGAAGACAAACTTACGCTAGATCTACTCAATCCTGCCGTCGATCTGTCCTCACCTACCAAGTCAGTAATTTTGGCATCATCATGTAATTATGCATGCTTCGAACATGAAATTTATCCATGTATACATGTATGCTACACTTAATTACCAGACTCAATCTCCTACTTTGGGGCTATAAAAGTCACAAAATTTAATTAACTTCGAAGTATATTTACTGATAAAATATAATGAACAGCATTGCTGGAGTCTGCGCAGCTATACATTCTTATCGTAATATCTAATCTGCATGATTGTAATATAGAACTTAGAAACCAACCAGAATGAATGTTTTGTTGTATCGATGGAATTTTATGGTGGTTTTTAGGGAGACTGACCGAAACGTCACGCACTTCCTGTACGTCAGTGACACTCCTAGCTCGTTTGTTGAGAAGAGCTTTTGTTCCGAGGTCACCTCGGGCCAAGATGTGGGTTATCCCATGCCGCGTGGGAGTCTCAAGAGTCTTCGCAAAGCTTCCTATGATATTAAATCCATTAGTAATGACAACAGTAAGAGGCACTTCTAATATAAAGCAGGATATGTTGTGCCCTAAACTGCGTCTCGTAATGTCTACCACTTTGTTGTTCTTGCATTCTCAAGGTTCCATTTTGAGACGACAAAGCTTAGCTAAACTGCATTCCCTCACCATCGAGGCACCCATTACTAAAGTGATCAACATCATTGCTGCAGCTCAGTCCAATTGTCCACAATACATTGCCCAAGCGCTGGAACGAGTCTTGGAAATCCTTAGAACGACTGAACTCTACTCTCCTCAGTTTTTTGAAGGAAACAAAGTGCGATCTGACGATCCACTCACTACGGATCTGCTCGGAGCTCTTCTTTCGGTTACTAATTTGATATCATTTAAAACAGCTTTATAATTATTCCATATTATAATGAATGTATGATGGATTCTGGATGCGAATAAGTGTTAATTCTCCATATTTTGTAAATTTGTAGCAGGGACCACGACCTTCGTCTGTGGCTGGTCGACGGTCGTCGAACGAAAACACTGGTTCTCGAATGGCCCCACGGCCTTCTCTTCCTGACATTGCAGAAGCGCCTACGAGTCTTCAAAAGCTCTTGGAAACTGAGACACAATGGAGTTTTGATATTATTCTCCTAGAGGAAATCACAGACAAAAGGTAACGAAGAATGAAAAGCGTTTGAAAAATTCTTTTTGATCGTTTTCTGTTCGTTAGAATAGGGAGGAACGATATTGTAGCGAATTTTGTGAAAAAGAGTTTTGTTCATCACATTGTGTCGTTTACATTGTATTGTATGCTACGTCTACGTCCTGCGTAGTTTTCGATCGACTACACGATTATAAGTGTTTTATAAAATGACAATGACAGTTGCTGAGTTGCTTGGAAGGAACGGGCGCAAAAACGGCTTATGACAATAAGCATTGAGGACATGGCAGGTGTACAACAACAGCGGAGAAAGAAAGCGTCACGTTACGTGTGGGGTTCTTCAAGCATGAAATAAATTTTATTGTTCAAATCTCATCGGTAAAGAAGGGAAAGAAATGGGTGTTTGAAAAGGAATAGGAACAAACTTTTAAAAGCCTTATTTGCTTGAATTCTGATTTGTGAGCGGTGTAATTGTATTTTCTATTGAGGAAAGGAGCCTCTAGAGAATACAAAGACGGAGAGGTGGGATTACCTCTGCTGTTGAACAGATCGGATTTTCCATCCAAATGATCAGGTCGATGGAGTTAAAAGTGGCTGTGGTCTCCTCGAAAGATTTGCCAGTCTGACTCAAATTAGAGAAGCCTAGCAAGAAAAAGTCTCATGATGCCCATTATAAGGGGTGAAAGTTGTAAAGAGCTTAAGAGCCGTGGTGAAGGCTCAACACTCTTTGGTTGCTTCAACCGAACCGAGTCACATTATCGATCAGCTATGGCCCAATAGTGCTAAAGCGGGTCTCCAACTTTCTCTCGAACAATTCGTCCCACACAAGAAAGCTCACAGAGGCAGAATAAAGTCCTCAGCTACCTTTCCATGTTTCCCACTTCTGAAAGGACCACTTTCTTCTTCTGACAGACTTTCCCAAGACGTGCAAAAAGAAGCTTAACCCAAGACTTACTCTGTCGCACTGACTTAAGATTAGAGTTGCACTTCAAGACTCGCTATGATTTTCAAAAAGGATGAAAAAACCATAGCATATTGCATGTGCTTGTGAACTTTCACGGACGTCCTGCTGATTTCGTGGCACGAGGCGCGCAAAGATCTCAATGCATATAATACTGCAGATTTTGAAAGATCCTTGTCGAAGTGCGTAGTACGGAGTCCAGTATAAAGTATATAATATAGTTAATAGTATTGGCAATTTGATCCATTCGGTGTAGAGAATGTGTGCCTATTACATTAAAGACTGTAAAGTAAATGGATCTATAGAAGAAGTAAAGTGTAGGGAAAGAGAAAATAAAAGTGAACTCGGCGGTAATGCTATTCAGTGCAAAGTAAACAGTATTCGATGTACAATGAATACAGAGTGAGGGAAACATTAATAGTGTTTTTATCATGCCTTGTATCTTTACAGACCATTGGTTTGGCTTGGGATGACAATTTTGGCGCGCTTTGGAGTCGCTCAGACATTGAATATTGATGAAAGTACCCTTCGGAATTGGCTGACTCTCATTGAAGCTAACTATCATTCGACAAATTCCTATCACAACTCTACCCATGCAGCCGACGTTCTTCAAGTGAGTCAAACCAAATCCCATTTCCTCTATTTTTCCATCTTTTCCCACTTGTTGAATTGGCATTTTCCTGGCCCAAAGCTGACGGCTTTCTAAGAAAAGATAACAGAAACTAAATGAGTTGTCTTGTGTTTCAGGCAACGGCTTATTTCATCTCAACTGAGCGACTGAAGACATTTTTGGATCCATTGGATGAGGTTGTGAGTCTCTTGGCCGCTATAGTCCATGACGTCGATCATCCTGGCAAGAACAGGTAGTCCATTTACCCCAATCTGTTTCAGTTCAAGGAATCACGAAATGGAATGACTTCTCTTCCGTCTCCACTTGAGTTGTTAGGATCCAGTTCTGAAGAGAATGAGAATGGTGGTATGTAACTAAGAAGAAAGGATTTCTGTCTCTGCGACAGAACTCGACAGAGAGATCTGAGAGATGCTGTCTTTTCTGAGTAAGTCTACTAGAAAGCTAGAAATGAAGGGAAAAGACGAGTTTTGTAAGTAGCCCATTAATTGTGTAAATACTAGAGAAAATTCATTACGGAAAAGGAAGTAGGAAGCGAAATGCCCAGTCAAAAAAGAAAATAGAAAATCCTGCGTCACAAGTATATTACGGTACAATTGATCTCGCTGTAGTAGTTTGTTACACTGCAGTTGAGCAGTGTAACAAACGAGTGAACGAGTCGGGTAGTTATATTCTTCACGGTTGCATGCGTTGTGTTCTGATTGCGGGACGAATTGGTGTAATGAGAGTGTTTTGATTACTTTCTGTCAACATAGTGCTTTTCTCACAAATTCTGGGAATGAATTGGCCCTCTTGTACAATGACTTGGCTGTATTGGAGTCTCATCACGCAGCTCTCACATTCAAACTCACGTTGAGCGATCCAAGAGTGAACATCTTCAAGGGTCTGGATGGAGAAACGTATCGAGCTATGAGGAGAAGCCTGGTAGATATGGTCTTAGCCACGGAAATGACGCGTCATTTTGAGCACCTCTCGAAATTTGTGAATGTGTTCACAAAGCCGCTCGTGAAGGATGATGATCCGATGGGCCCGCCGATGACGCCTACTGAACCGGACATTTCCACTCTCGTGACACCCGACAACGTAATCCTCATCAAAAGGATGCTGATCAAGTGTGCGGACGTGGCGAATCCTACAAGACCAACTAAAATTTGCGTTGAGTGGGCCGCAAGAATTGCTGAGGAATATTTCAGACAAACGGAAGAAGAAATAAGTCGCGGACTTCCTCCAGTCATGCCCATGTTTGAAAGAAACTCATGTTCCATTCCCAAGTCGCAAGCAGGTTTCGTCGACTACTTCGTCGCCGATATGTATGAGGCGTGGGACGGTAAGCTTTACCAGCTTTCTTCCTTGTGAACGACTAGATTTCAATTACATGGCACACACGCCTCCTTGTCATCTCCCCTAGCCTAGACTTGACTTACGTCCCAAAGTTGTATGTATGTACTTTGAAGTAGATATTGAAGCCTTGACTCTCACACCTCCACGCATACTTTGGTACTTTCGTTTGCTTTTACTTTTACTTTCATTTTATTCTTTGCATTTCTTTAAAACACGTTTGCTCAGTTCCATGTTTTGCCGCTGTATTCAAGAGAAACTCGTCAAGTTACATATTTGCACATGAGTTCTTACTGACGAGTCCATGGGGGTTTCCTAACTTCTCGAAAAGCTGACTCTTACACATTACTACTTATAGTAGAATAACTTCACACATTTTCCCATTCTCTTGCTCCTCTTTCACGTTTACGTTACAATGACTTTTACAAAGTAGGGATGGAGGGCAAGAAAATCATGGAATTCAAGAACATTAAGGTGTCCTGACTGACTTCTTGCACAACTTTTCACTCTCTTGATACAACAGAAACCATTGTTTTGAGTGAGTGCAAAGAAGGTTTTTGCTCTGTTGCTAGGAGCCATGATATCTTTCAGTCTCAAAATGCAGATGAAAGGGTTCATGACAGCCTTCCACTTGAGTCCTGACGTTTGTAGCTCCAGTGCAAACAATGCAGAGGAAAGTATTTTGTTCGTTTCTTTGCTTTCCTAGTTACTTTATGATTGTGTATTGAAGCAACAAAAAAGAGTTGCAGAAGCCGGCGGAAATTTTCATTCATTCTGTGTCAGACTGCAAGAAGATTATGTGAAGTTATGGAGAAAGTGTTTGGGTGAAAACCAGAAAAGGAAGAGAAAAGTCTAGAAAGATCGCATTGGGACTATCCATTCGTATGAAAGGAGTCATGAAGATGGTAAAAAGAAATTCCACTAGTCTTTGGTCTTCACTGTCCGCTGCGCTATTCGTAGAAAGAACTATTGATCCAGTTGAACCGGTAGAAATATAGAGAAAAACCCGCTTCTTGTTTGCACTGGTCGTCAGAGTCTTCAGGCTGTATCACACGGAAGTTTATTACCGAAACAGCAGGTAGGTTGGAAGACATTCAATGTGTTTTCTTCCTCCGTACCTTCTCCGCCTCCTCTCCTCTGTTACGTTCTTGGCCACGACAAGACTTGACAATATGAGAGGGAAAAAAACGTTATATTTTCACGGAAAACTTGGAATGGAATTGAAGCTGCGAGAGCTGTAGAAAAAAATTGGATTCTCTGTACTTTCTCTGTAGGCTCAATGGGCTTCATACTCTTACTACTGCTTGTAGAAAAAGACAAAGAGACTTTGCGTTTTTCCCCTACTTTTTGTAGAGTTCTCACACGACGACGGCATGACACATATAGTATTCCAGTATATATTTTTTATTTGGTCTTTGATGTACAATGTGTTGAGATGAGAGGAACACCAAAGGATGCACCTACAGTTTTTCGTCTCGTTATAATTTATGCTTTCATTTTCAGTTTGTTGTGTGTTTCTCTTTCATACTGGTCTTTTTGACTTGTATACAAAACAACACTGTCGTTCCATGTGCCCACATGTTTGTTTTGCGGGGTTCTATGCAGTACTTTTGCTTTCATTTTCTCCAAAAGCTTCATTCACAATCACAATAAATTCTTCCTTTTATGTCTTTTTTGCTTGTGAACCATATATGTGTGTGTGTATGTGCGTCATCGTAATGTTGCTAGGCTAATATGAATTCCAGTGAACCAATTCTGTTTAGTTCTTCGTCAATTCCACTGCTTCGATCGTCTTCAGCCTCAATTACATTTTTGTGTTCATTTTATTTCTGATTATGTGTTTCAGCCTTTTTGGATGTACCCGAAGTAATTGAGTACATGAAATGGAACTATGATTACTGGAAAGAACTGGACCGTCGCGGGGTCAGGTCAGCCGTGTATGTGGAAGCCGTATCTCCAACTCAACAACCCTGTAATTCAGCTTTATTGACACATAGTCAAATTGTGTCGCAATTGTAGACCTTCCAAAATTAGTATAGTTATAGCTTTCTGGGATCCATATAAAGTGCATACAACCATGTTAATCATGTTAATCCACGTTGGGATCATTTAATCATTTAATATAACAATAAAATAAATATCGATCAGGAAGACATTGGTACTCCATGTCCACTGTGAATAGTCTCCCATTCATATAATTATGTCACCTAAGTAGTGTTCCAAGTATCTTAATAAGAACACCCACTTTCTCTCCATGTGTCTACTCTTCTGTAGCTGTTTTATGATTCAAAAAATCAAGTACATGGAAACCTGGAAAACATCCTCCTTTATATTAAATGTGTGCTTGATTAATTTATATGTGAACAACAATAATAAACTAGCGTGTAGATTTAGTGTATATTACATGTATAGTGTATCATTCATAAATAAATGATAATTGCATCAAATGTGCACAACTCACACAGACGTGTAGAAATTGTACTCTAGACCTACAGAACAACTTATTCATTGAACTAAATACTACAAAATTATGACAGTATTAGATAATTAACATGCTTGTAATGTTATAATTCATACCTTTAAAAATTGTAATGAATTATGCAGATCGTAGATGATTATGAACGATTTGTACTGTGTAATAGGCATACCAGTTTGACGTGAATAGTGTAAAATATTACTGTGTACATGTGTACTATAAAAGAACTCCAAGTAGCGTCTTGAAATCTGTAGTTTTTCTCATGCGTTGGTTTCACATTCACTGTGACCTTATACCCGCAAAAATTCTCTTGCAGGTTCAGATCAAAAAATCATGTTTAATACCTACAAACTCTCATAGTACTAAAATGGCATGATATTAATGTCATAATCATAATAAATACCTTAAACATACATCACACATCACACACACTTTGTATTTTTGTTGTAACGCTGTCGTCATCGTCAACGTCGTCGTAATTAAATAAAAACTCGCAAGAGTGCTGGGTATGTGATTGTATGTTTAGTAATTGTCCAAGACCGAATCTTAAAAAGTTTGTATATAGTTATAGATTGAGCTCGATGTAATTGATTCAGTCAATCATAAATGTGATGTGATGTGACCTGTTGCTGATGTAACCGCGTAGAATGTATTTATAATTAATCAATATAAAAACTGCAAATCGCCCAAATAACAAACGTTTGCAATGCATTTGCAATATTGAAAGGTACTCTTATTAAAGTGGTACAACAACAGGATTTCATACAACTATATCATTTGAAATGGTGACAATCATCAAGTGAATTCATTACTTAATGATTCATTTTGCTGTTAAAATAAAATGATTATTGAGATGGTATTAAAGTGAAGGCGTTTTTTGACATGAAAATGTAGTATAGTATTATAATGTCGACTGTAACGCGTCCATTTAGGAATTATATATCACCTGAAATTTAAAATTCCTTTGAAGTAGTACAAGTACAATTCCCTAATTTTTGAAATTCGTGTACCAAAAATAAAAAATACTACAAAAAAGGAAAGGAAATGAGTTATACTTACCAACTTACTTAAATAGTCTTTATTAGTTATCGTAATAATTGAAACACGGCTATAGAAAAAAAAGCAACCAAAAAGTAATGTATTGATTAGATACAAAAAATGTTTAAAAAAACGTTTATATATAGAGACCTAACATTCAATGTTCAATGGATGCGTTGATGCGTATAATAAATGGATTTCAACTGAGTTCATAATAAATTGTATTCCAACTACTTTATTAAATTAATTAGCATAGCATGAAATTGCAAACTGACGTTATATACAATGCAATAATGCAATACAATATACAATAGAAAAACATTACAAGCTCATATATAAAATAAATAATGCCATTACAGAATATTGATTATTGATTACTGTACGGGCGTAAGGGATGATGGTTTTGGCTAGCCCGAAACGGCGGCCATTTTCAGACCGTTGTCAACGGATAGGAAATGGTGCATTTAACCTTTGACCACACCAACAGCTGAAAATGGCCTGAAAATGGTCGCCGCTTCGGGCTATTTTGGCGTTTTGGGAACGGTAAACGTCAGCTTACGAGTTTAAACCGCGCGCAAACGCCACTTGATTTGCATACTCCGTATACACCGGGATTTGTTGACGGATGCTGCTGTGTTGACTGCTGACTTCGTGTGACTTTTTTTTGATCGTTCACCTTTGATAATTCATTTTAATTTCAACATTAATGTACTCTATTCGAAAATTCAGTTTACTCAAGTGAGAAAACTGAATTTCGTTTACTTTGCGTTTACTTTTCTTAGTCCGTCGTTTACTTTGCCTAATACTGTGCCAGTGCGTAGTTTTGATTAATTTAGGCGATAATTATTGATTGTTGATGTTGACATTCGTACAGCCTTGCCGTTGCCGTTAATATTTACACAGTTGAAGTTAATCAAGGTATTGGAAAAGCTGGAATGAGAGTAACTACTTGATTTTTTGATTAATTATTTAATGATACTCAAGAGTTATCTTCTCATGATTTGGTTTTGTCGTTTTTGCAGATTTCGTTATGTCGCAAGCTGATTTTTTTGCGAAGCTGTTTACAGGGCAGATACGTGTGAAACCGCCCACGTCCCCTTTAATTCCAGTGACTAAAAAGAAAGTGAAGAAAACAAAGGAAAAGCGAAGGAAGGAAGACAAGCGAAAGAAAGAGGAAGTTATTGTCGTGCCCGATGATTCTTCTGACAAAATTGAACCTCCTACTCCGTTGACAAATGACACCCATGCTGAGCCGCCGTGTGTTTTGAATGATTTTATACATGCTAACAACGATTCAGCAAACCTAAGGACGTCCCCAAGGCATATTGCAGTAGAGGTAACAGAGTTGAAAGAATTATGAATCAATTAATTTATGAAGAATGAATGAAGACTATTGTGTAAAATGCTCATGAATCCGGATGAATCCGAAATACTGAACTACTGTATTATATTCTACAGGATCCGAAACCAGGAAGTTCTCGATTAGCTAAAATACCGAGAAACGAAAAGAACCAGAAAGTTACTGTTCCCCTGCCAAGTAAACCTGCTCCTACAGATACAGAAGTATTTACAATAGACGATAGTTCTGGCATGTCCAACGAAAGTTTCAGCGACAAAATTACTATAAGAGTACGATGGATGGGAGAAGTTATAAAATTTTCGTTAAAATACAACGATACAATGCTACGTCTGAAGAAGCTGTTGGCCGAGAAGATTAAACAGAACTTTTGGGACATCAAATTGTATTTGCAGGACGATTATGATGGTGTCAAAGACGAACTGCATGCATTGGATATAAAACCCGGTGCAATTCTCGACTGTCTTCTATTAGTACGTGCTAAAGAAGCTACAACTGTATTAGGGAATGCAGACGAGGACACTCTACAGCCAAATCAAATTAAGGTCCGTCTGCAAGGCTCCGGAGGATCTCGACAAATTGCAACTATCAAGATAGACCGAGGCTCTCCTTTGATTGCTGCGCTTGAACAGTTTGCTTTAAAGTTTAAGTTAGATGCTAAAACGTTGACAATGAAATTCGATGGTGACAATGTCAATCCTGGGGATACCCCCTATGACTTGGATTTGGACGGCGATGAATGCATTGACGTTTACCAGCAAATTGAAAATAATTTACAATAACTATTTTATAGTGAGGTTTCGTTTCGTCAAGTTTGTTGTTGAACCTCTTCTTTGAGCATTTCAACAGCAAATTGAAAAATCGTATGTTAATCGTAAAGGTATTATTCTATTATAATGTAAACTTATGACATCTAATACTTGTAATCAAGTGATGTAATAATAAATTGAAATTAAGGTACGGCTTGGTACGGGTAGCACTTGACTTGCACTTGCACTTGCTCATCAAATTCCCAGGCAGCATACCGATACCGGCAGACTGAGTGGGCTGAGCCTTCACGGGTTTAGGCGCCATAAGACCCACTCAGCCAAACGATAGGGAATAGAAATAGGAATCGCAGTTTACACGGGCATTCTCAGTCATCCCAACTTTAATTGTGTCATTCATTAGGGTTTGGAGTCTTTGGAGGTTTGGACTTCGGTTGACTTCGTGTTTACAGCTTACAACTTACAAGGCTGTAACATTGATTAGTACTCTGGTTATATCGGATGGAACACAGAAAGGTACTGCGATTGACACCACGGTATTAGGGGTTCGACGTGGATCATATTAGTGATTAGGATTTCGGAGTAGAAACTAGGAATAATTGTATTAGATTGGCTTTAAGCTGATTTGGGCTCTCGCATGGCATTTGGCATTCCGTCTAGCGTCTCCTCAAGCTTTCTCCTTCTTGATTTAACTTGAGCTGTTTCTCCTAAACGTTTAGAAGGTTTATTTCTCGTCGTGTTTGATCATTGATCGAATATAAAGCACGTATTGCATGAATTGCATCGAATAGTCGAATAGTTAAGAATGTAAGAAAGAACTGTTGGGTGAGGAGTGAGGAACAAGGAACTTGAGGCGTCTTCCAGTTCCGATTCCGATCTTCCGATAGGTGCGAGGATATTCAAGTAAAGTCTAGAGTCTAGGCAGTCTAGGCCAGAAACTCGACCAATTCCTTACATTACAAAGGGTATACAACCAAAGTCATTATCACATTTTTATATTTTTTTTTATTATTAATGTCCATTGTCGTGCTTAAAAATATGAAAGCATTAAACGTTTATAAAATCATGTCGAAAATGCCTATGAGATATGCGTGCAAAGCGTCGTAGTCGTATACAATCTGCGCCAACCCAAATTGAGAATTGAGTGCGAAGATCACAAGTCCACATTTCGTTCATCCTCGATCGCGATCGCATCGTTCGTCTGTTCTCGCATATTTTTGTCCTGTGATTTCATTTCATTTAAGTTTTTGAAAAGCTATCTGTGACATTTTAAAAACATAAGTCATATTGACATAACCAATGCTATTTTTATAACAACGATCATTTACCATTGTGCTTTAAATTAGTTATTCTTGCGTATTGTAAACTCGGATAGAGAAGACTGATCGAACATCATGGCGTGTAGTCCAAATCAAGATCAAAATAATACTAGTAAAGACACAGATGACGATGTTGTTAAGATTGAAAAAGCTGACAACGCTTTAACGGAAACAGGTGCAATCACCGAGAAAATGAAAATACAAATGACAAACCTAATAGAAAAGACTGATTCTCATGATACTATGATTAAAAATTTTGCACAGGAGGTAGATAACAAATTGGTATTCTGATTAGCTTTTCCTTGATGTCAATGATGTGCATAAGAATTTATTAAAACTGAAGTAAATAATAATCCAGTGATTTAATTATAGTATTGTTATTTAATAGGTTAAGGAATTGAGGGATGCTCTTCAGATTCCTGGAGATTCTAAAGAAGAGTTTCATTTCAATTTGGAAACCGATGAACTGATGCTGAAACTCAGGTACAATATTATAAAAACGAATATTAAAGTTGTAATTTTTTTATGGTTACCTAATTATACTTAAGCTAAACTATGCTAAACTAATCTAACCGAACATAACCTTTACTAACGTAACCTAAATTATCAACACTAACCTTAGAACTGACTCGGAAAGAGTTAAGAAGCAAAAGAACCGGGAATCGTCAGTGGATAAGACAATGTTTCAAACACAGTTGGACAATATAACGAGCATTGTTCACACGCATGATCGGATTCTTAGTCGATTAACTCAGCAGGTATTATTTCAAAATTTAATTTACTATACGTATGAAATTATCAATGTTTGATTGTTACACAATTTCTTATTAGATGGCTGATCTCAAAACTGAAACCAAAGCAAAACGTGTTACTAGCTCCACAGTTGACAAAAGTGACTGGGTGAACATTAATCCAAATGATGCAGTTGTATCAGTGGCAGAAATGGTAAAAGAAGCGGCTTCGGAGGTTGTTCGAAACCAAAATACGTACGTCCTAGACGAAAGCACTGGACTGTACTTTTACCCGGAAAGTGGGTATTATTACTACCCTGTAAGCGTTTGATTCAAAAGCAATATTAAATTATACTTTAGTTTTTGCGTAGTACTGTTTTAATGACATGGTATTTCGAATTCATGATTGATTAACTTTTCTGTTCGTTTTCAGAAACATGACTTGTTCGGTCATATGACCACTAAGAAGTTTTATAAATACAATGCTACTACCAATGCATATGATGAAGTCAAGTTCAAAGGTCGGTTTCCTTTTCCAGCGAAAACGAAAATTAAGAAATCTGTCCCTTCGTCAAGTGAAGGAGTTACTGAAGAACTTGAAGATGGCGAACTCTCTGAATCCACATCTGCGGGGGACTTTGATGACAGCACAAATTGTTGGAGCCCAAGTACTTCATCCTCAGCTGGAACTCCTACGTCGCACGCTCCATGTATGCGCTTAATTGTACAATCATCTTCCGTTGTACCTTTTGGTACATTATTTATTGTGACATGTACGGGAGGCACTGTGGGAAGTGACGGCGAAAGTCACACTGTTCTGATTCCGGACTCAACCATAGATACGGTGATTTGACGAATTTCATAATTTTATGATGTACATGTACTACTTTTTTGAATGTATTCTCAACATTTTATTTACGATTTAGTATCATGCAAGCTTTGAATATATAATGCCACACGATTCTCAACAACCTGGAAAATATGTTATATACGATATCAGTAAGAATCACGAAATAATTTTAAATGGGGTAAAACTGATTGGAGGCTCTGACAAAGAACCCCACGAAATTCAACATGGAAGCACTTTGCAGGTATTTAATACTGTTGCTATTATTTCGATATATGAATTGAAAATTCGCCATGATATACTATGGGTAATAATTCTGACTTATTTTCTTAAAATGACGCAGATAGGCCAAACGGTACTGTCAGCACACATTCACCCTGGTAGTTTGACATGCGGACACTGCGAACCGGGATTATTAATGCAAGATACAACCGTTCCATGTAAATTCCAGCAAATTCGTTACTTTGCGTGATCTTTTGTCAGTTATTGGTCCAGTTTTAAAGGATTAATGTATAATTATTAAATAATGTCATGCGTTTCTTTTTTGTAATTAGCTGGTTATACGTCTTCGAAGAGCAAAGAGCGGCAGAGGAAATCGGTTTTAAAGCAGCTTAAGAAGAAGTATGGACTGGAGTCATCCGAAACATCTACTGTCGATTCAAATTACAACGATCGCGCAAGCAAAAGGAGGACTGCAGTTGGATCTCAGAATCCGTATGAAAAAACCGAAGTAGCTTCTGTACAGCAGTAAGTTCAAGTTTTTAGAGTATAATAATTAATAATAAATACGGTATGGTGAGTAGTGTAGTGATGTCTGTGCGTCTCCCTGATGTAGCATTTTGGTATTTATTATGTGTAGACCTATCCCAATAACTAACAAAGGATTTCAAATGCTCAAGAACATGGGCTGGGAAAGTGGACAATCCTTGGGAAAGGATGGCAGTGATGGTCTGAAAGAGCCGGTGAGTAACGATTAATTTAGTTTTATTAATTTCACCGTCCTTGGTGACTTTAGAAAAAAATGCACAGTATTATGTGTAAGTCTACTAAGAAAAGTAAGGTATACGAGCATGCTTTAGTGATATCATCAACAAAATGCAATTATGAGGCTTGGCAAGTGTGCAAAGCAAGTTGACAAGTACGACAAATTATGAATGAGAGGCACGGCACGTTGAGAAAGCGTGGGTGATTTGTGCTAGCTGTACTTATTCAACATGTCTTGCATTGTGCAGAAACTACGAAATGGAACGGATGTCGTTGTCCAATGAACTTTAGTATAATTTATAGTCAAATATAAAATCCGATAATGTCGTGGTCAGATTTGTACGTGAATGAAACGCTCTGAACTAATATAACCAAATGATCTCATAGCATTTAATTGAGTGAATTTGCTCAGGGTATATCACACTTGCACTATATTATCTATATATTATATAGTAGTTTTCCATGGAATGCATCGATGCATTTACGTGTGTGGGTGTACAAATTGACCTTAATCCTAATGGGTCACGGATGCGTGTACTCTCCTTGTATGCATGAACGATTTTTAGTTTAAATTGATAACACAAGGGATTCCGATATCCCGTAGAATTCTTGATGTACCGAAAACATTTTGTAGTTTTTCAGAGTCAATGAACGTTAATATTATTATTACGTGTAGGCGTAAACAGCGTCGTAGTAAGCGCATTTATTTCCAGAATAATTTTCTGCTTTCCAGAATTCCGAAGTTGTAGTTCAATGTTCAAGCACCCATGTATCTTGTGATTTTGATATTTTTGCCATATTCTTTTTGATTTGACATTGACATTATTGGAAACAGAGTTTTAATTTATGCATGGTTGTGTAATGGTATGAACGTCAATATTCTTATCCATTATTGCTCAACCTCGTTCAGATGAAAGGTTATCAAAAATGCTTGCTTTACAAATGCTTTAGGTGTCGTTTAAAACATTTGAGAGCTTATGATGTTTATATTGTTTGTGTTCTCAGATTCCAGTAAAAGCAACATCAGGTAGAACGGGACTGGGGGGAAGTGAGTCCACCTAACTCATTGAATCGACTACGGCACACTGGTACGACCTTTCAACAGTACTATTTAGGAAAGACAAAGAACAGACAGAGAGATTGAAGAATCCTGACCTTTACAATGTAATTAACTGTAATTTTAGCAGAATGACATTTTGAGAAAGCATGAATTGGATGACCTTGGTGCAATCATTTGTACTAATTTTTGTTTTCAACCTGTTCGCATTTTTGAGTCCGTTATACGGCTAATAAAGGAGTGTGCATCAAGGCAATCTTTATGGGTGTATCGAATGTCACATGAACCCGGTGCATTAACTAGTCTTTGCCCAGTTTGCATTTGCATGTTGTTAGCCTGATGCAAATCTTGATGGGAATTTGACTGCTCTGTTGCATAATGTGCATAACTCCCTGGGGCAAGGACTTTTGACTTGTTTTGCATTTCTGGCTGGCAGTGTTTTTACATTGTGGTCCTCAATTTGACTCAAATTGAATGCCGTGGTGCAAGTTTACAACTTTTATATGTCTTCCATGTAGGCGTACAAAGTGCCAATGTGGTCGTGGCCAATGTCTCCCTGCATTCCATCTGTCTTTGAGTGGGTAGGAAGGCAATGTCACGTTCGGAGCCGAAGAACTTTCCTGACATGTTGTCAAGTTCCAATCAAGGATATCTCATTGCAAAAATTCCATGTTGTTTGCAAAGGGAACAATGGCCTTTCCTTGGAGTTCAATACGTTTAAATAAATCAGTGGAAAGTCTGGTCGTGTCGAAATTCAAATTAGGATTTAGGTTCACATTAAAAGCTCAAAACGAGCACATCAGTTTTGTGTATTGTCATTTTCGCTGTCAAATGCTTGGGTCCAGTAACATGCTTATAACTTATTTCATTTACGAAGTAAGTGAGAGTTCATCTCAGTATGTTTTCTCACCGCGTGTGTCGATGAAAATGCTGCTGATGCTGAGCATTTGTTATGTCTGGGGTCGCCTGAGACGGACAGAACTTGATGACGTCTGGATTCGCCCTGTGTCATTTTAATGAAATTAGAACAACTGTAGGTTCCATTGCCAGTCTGCAGACTTTGAAAATATACTCCGACCAGCTTATAATACGTCTGGGTGACTGTGCATAATTGCTTTAGCAAAGTTGTAGTAACTTCTGCTCAACAGTTCTGCATAACTTGGCTGTATGCCACAAATATTCACCTACAACCGACCGAATCCACTCATCAGAGTGAGCATCTCATGTTCAGTTTTTTTGGTGCCGGGGTCCCAGCATTTTTATGTCTCTGCTAAGGACATAGGAAACCGTCGCGACATATTTGTGTTTAAAATTCAGAAATCATTGAGTACTAAGTGTAGAAAAGGCATCAGACTAAAACCATTAAAAGGTAAAGTGCTGACCGAAGGCTTCCTGTGACAGTTTGCGTAATGCGTGGTACATATAATACTATATATACAAAAGATTTTGTTCTGGCTCCTGTTTATTGTCTGCTACATGTTTTTAAGGCTGTGCTACAATACGAGCTGTTTCGTTTGGGCATTTCAAGATTGCCGTCATAAATGACTGTTCGGGGAGATAGCATTGAATAGTTAAGCTGAGCTGAGTTAAGTATGACTGGGATTTCAGTAAGAAGAAAATACGAGCCTGAGAGTGCATGAATGATGCGAACGCGAAGACTCTGAAGCTCATTGCCAAGGTTGTTTCATTATTGGCTTTGGTCTCTTCTCAGCCTCAACTCGAAGAAGCGGACGGTCGGTGTGGGAAAGAATATATAAGGTTCTTGTGATCTCTTCTCGACTCCTGCCTCCTCCTTCAGTCCAACTCACCCACATCATTCATTCATTCATTCATGCTGAGAATCTCCCGTACCACTGCTGACTGGATCCAGATACTCGATTCCCCGTGGAGATTGCCGTACTAGAGTGAAAGTGGACGGAGGTCCCCTTTTTGGAGAAAAGTGGTGAAAGGAACTCTCTTCTCTGCTACCCTCGTTCAAGTATCACTCAGTCTCGCGGTCGCTTTAAGGTGACAATGTGCCCCGTTGGTCAGTCGTCGTCTTAGTTTTGCTCCACACACTAAATTCAGCAGTCTTCTCTTAAGTCTGGCTCAAGAGGTTTGAGACTCACAGACGCAGCCTGTCGAGTCGTTTTCACTCGTACCATCGACGTTCCGTGCTTCTCTACCTTCATCTCAAACTGCAACTTCGAGCAGAGTATCTTCATGCACTCAAGCTGAAACACATCCTTTCCGCACTGAATTTGCATATTAAGATTAACTTTTGAAATAATAACTTTTACGTGCTACAACAGTTTTAAGAACGTCACACATATTTACCAGTTTCTTCTGGACCTTCGTGCGGTGGACTCACACGTTGACATTCAATTTCACTTTAAATTTTATGCATTGCGCATTTGGACGCGGAACGGTGACCAACCAGAACAAGAACCAGAACGTTTATAATTATTGTGCTATAAGTTGAAAGTGAAAGTCTTTTAGAGGTTTCTGTGGAATAGTTTGCGGTTTTGCTCCATATTTTGTGTTTCCAAAAGCGTCTCCATGGCGGAAACGTTGCGACTTGGCCTTTGCCGGTGGCAGTGGACGGTATTTCCTGTCCTCTTGGCTGTCCTCAGTCAAGCTGCTTTGTCTTTCGGTGAGTCTCGTTAAGTATAATGTTTTTAAAGACATAAGGGTGGCGACGCATTCGTCTTTATTTAGATTCCAGAGTTGGGTCCCCGCATCATGATTCCAAGTTTTCCCATCGTACTAATACGTAGTTATTAGGTGTCTGAATGTTGCGTAATGTGTGTGCGTCTGCGAGAGCGTTGAGATTACACAGTCTGTAAGATAACATATAATAAGTATTGCTAAATTGTAAGGATCGACGGCCGATAAAGTTGGATTTATAGGGGCCATAACACTTGAAAAGTTTGGATCATTACGCTGCGCAAATTTGACTCTGTGTCGGCTCATTTATGAGGACTTTCCTCTTTTCTTAATTAGTTATAGGCTTTAACTAGTAACATTTTATACCTTTCTTGATGTCACGTAAACATTGTATAAGGACGACGACATGTGCTCAATTACTTCCGTAACTTACTTCACATACACTGCCATACAATTATATATCATATAATGTATTACGGCAAGTCAGTATACTATGCATTCTATGTATAGTGCGATGCATGCTATTAACTATATGGTATATCAAAGTGGTTAGAAGCAGTTCAAAACTTTATTGGCACGGGTGCATTGCTCAGTCATTTTAAAGTATTTTAGCATTGTTTGGTTGTATTGTAAGTTACTTGACTGACGGAGGATTCTGAGGTTGAGTAAATGACGTGATGAACTGCTAAAGTCAGCGACCAGGATTTCTATGTATGTCTTGGCAGCAAGGTTGTATTCTAGCCATAATACCAAGTCGTGAGACAGAGGTTGCATTTTGGTTGTTGAGGCGGGTTGAAACTGGAGATTGAGACTACGTCTAAGGACAAGGTGACCGAAGCGTCCGAATGTTTACAGGTGTTGAGTAGATTTATGGCATAGAAAGTTTGGCTTCAGGTATGGAAAGTATGGATAGGAAAATGTGGTCAGTCCATTTGTGATGAAGTGCCAAATGTGAGTGCATGAGTTGCAAATTGCACAATATGCACAAAGTTGCAGATAAATGGTGCGGTAGACAGGTCTCGCTGTTGTCGGGTTTTTGACTTCCATCGTCCTACCGTGTACATGGGCCGAGGCCAAGGCAAAAAAAAGCCCAGACTGTGAGGCCCATGAAATGCAATTTTTTTAGCACATCGCTACAATAGAGGGAATGACTGTAAGGCAGTTTGCAGTCGTTTGGTCATGTAGTGGAAAATGTGGTTGGAGTCGTGCCGTGTCCTTCTGTCCTGTATGACAAAGACGAACTGCCTATATTCTTAAGGTGCCTAGAGACGAACAGACGAGATGCAGTCAGTCATGCACTGGCCCATTTGTCAAGACGGCGTCTCCACTCCTCTTTCTTACATCCTTCGCAAATTCACAATTTGTGAATCACCTTGAGCCAGACGGACGGTGCAAGGAATATGCATTGCTTTAATGACTCGCACCTCAAAGAGAGAGCGAGGAGAGAGGCACGACCGAATTCGTATTGACTTAGGGAGTCATAAAGGACTTGAGCCCATTGACCCAACCCGTGAACTTGCAAAATCTCAACTAACATACTTGTTTGGCCAATAAAATTTTGTCCGTCTCGGCAATTTTTTCTCTCTTTTCAAACTGGTAGACTCCACTGCTCGCGGCACTTGTCCAAGACATATCCACATAAAGAATAAGCGATGTGATAGTGATAAAACATCCGGGTCAGTTGAAAGAAACAAAGTGAGCGACCAGTGCATATTGCATTCTTTTCTTTCATATCGTCGTCCACCTTGAGTACAATATGTCATTCCTGTCGAAATCTGTATGGCGACGGTGAGACGCGATGTCGCGATGACAGCCTCGTATCGCACATTGTTTTACCGACTCTAGTCGGACAAAATAATTATTTTCTCTTTCTAAATGCTCACTATACTCAGTTCGTGCCATGTTTACATGTAATTTTGCCACTGAAGTCAGTTGGCCGTACTCGTCTCCTTTCTAATCTTGCAATGCAAAATGCAATCCCTTCTTTTGCTTCGAACTCATCCCTTCAACTTCGCTTTGCCCGTGTAAACGCCAAGGCGGCGGGTTGGAGCGTCGGCCGCAAAGGAATGTTACTACGCAGCAATCCTGGGTTGGCCAAGTGCCTTGATGGCTTATTAGGAGAAGCTGAGACCATTCATGAACGTCTTTCTTTCCTTCTAACAATTGGATTGAATTGCAGTGACGACGTGACAGCAACTACGGCTATGTTCGAGAGCATGAAAATGAGGCAGCGCTGTCGTAAACAGTTCATCTCTATTCGTCGTGGACACTGCCCAATCTGTCACATTAAGTCGACATTATTCCTTGTTACGACCACGAAACGTACTCGTTATTGAAAGATACAAAAAGGAAAGGAAGAAATTCTTTAGGGAATGTACGAACACCGTGAAATTTGAGTGGAGAGCTGTTGCATCACAAGATGTAAATGAATGGTTTGTTTGGCTGAGCGTAGTGTTTATTGGTGTCGTAACAAATGATTGGCCGTAAATCTGCAGGAGGAAACTGCTGGCTGTCTATGAACCGGAACGGACTTTGCTCATCTCTCGTCAAAAAGGATGCATCCAAAGAAGAGTGTTGCTCCGTGGGCTCCTGGGCAAATTCGGTTACTGTATCTTGGAGTGATGGGGACCTGAGTCCCAGCAACGTCTTCTTCATGCATGTTCAAGGAGGTGTACCATGCACTCGTTGCAAGAGTAAGACTAGGCAAAAAACAACTCTCATTCCTTTCTCTATTGTTGTCATGAACTGCTTAATGGACTCTATGCTTGGAATGTGTTGTGTCATCCTTAGCGTCCTGTGACAATGTCCAGTGTCCAGAAAACCAGGACTGCGTCTTGCGGAACGGCGTTCCTAAATGTGTTTGCTCTCGCACGTGCTCCGCTTTCCGTGAGAATTCTCTGGGAAGTCGAGGACCAGTGTGTGGCTCTGACGGCCGAACCTACAAGTCCCAATGTCGCTTAATGAAGAGAGCCTGTCGTCGTCGGATCTCATTGTCCATTGCATACCACGGACCTTGCCAGAGTAAGAAACAAGCTTTCCATTCTACTACGCAATTGGGTTTCAACTTTCAAGTAGAGTTAATGAGTTTGTTTTGACTGAGTTACAGCATCATGTTCCACGCTAAACTGCCCGCCCAAGAAACGATGTCTCCTCGATCAAAACATGACTCCCCATTGTGTGAATTGCGCCCAACGCAAGTGTGCCGCACCCAAAGCTGCTTTGTCGAACAAGAGTCAATGCGGAGTGGACGGACTGACCTACCCGAGCACTTGTCACTTGAGACAGGCAGCCTGTGACGCTGGAAAGGCTATTCCTGTGGCTTACAGAGGACCTTGCAAAAGTAAGTTTCATTTACTCATTAAATGTGCGCTCATTATGCCTCATGAGCCCACATGTAATGAATACTGCCTGTCTGCACTCATTCATTTGGTAAAGATGAGGTTGGCGCTCCTTCAATTATAAGGTTAAGTATGGTTGTAGTCATGCATGAGCCCATGTAAAGACAAAGATTGGCGTCAGGCGATTTGTCGAAGACTGCTCTGCTCCTTGCTGTTAGTGTCTGCAAACAAGTGGATCTCCCACTAGCGAGGAAATGGAATTCGACCAACTAACTTGACCAGCCAGATTCCTTGGCTGTAGAAAAGTTGAGGAATTCCATCACAAGGAGCTGTAAAGCTGCTCGTCCTCGTCATCGTCATCCTGCTTTCAACTCGTCGTGTCTCTTTCTGTCTTTTTCAGTATGAGCGATAGTATATAGTCTAGTCTTTTTACCTGCCGTTTTCGCCCTGAGTGGTGACTGTTGAAGGCCGTTCTTTCCCCTCGTATCGCATCATCTTTAGTAAACTCCTTTATTCCATCTTTCTATCCATTCCTGTCCCCGACTGACTGCTTCCTAAGGAGGCATTGAAGAATGATCCCCGTAGTTTGTACGTCGTCTTATAAGTTACAAGCCATCATTGAAACTGAAACAAATCTTTTCTTAGGCGTAGTAGGCATCCTCAAAACAGACTAACTGAATGAACGAGAGTCTGCTCAATGACATTATGTCATGTTGATGGAGTCTTAATTGGTGCTCCACCTGATACGAAGACGTCTTCATTGTTATGATTATTGACTGTCCGAATGACTGGGACTTGTCACGAGACTTCATTAAACAGATTCAACTCCATTCACTCCTTGTACAACTCTTCTCATAAAAACAATCAAGCAACAATAATAATAATCGTTTCAAACGTCGTAGTATGTACGTAGGAATCAAGTGAGCCTCTTCATTACTGTGGTGAAGCCACCTCCCTTCATAACAAAGAATCCGCTGTTGCTGATGCTTCCACGTTTGTCGACAATTGTCAAATTCAATGATTATTTTCAACATTTGTCTTTTCATTCATTGCAGAGAAAGCCAACTGCAACTCCATCAAATGCTCTGAAGGACAAACTTGTCTCTTTGACAAAACAACACAACAACCCCGTTGTGTCACATGCTCTCAACCAAAGTGGTGTCGGCGAGTCCAGAAGGAAGAACCCATTGGACCATTCTGTGCTACGGACGGCAACACGTATTCTAATTGGTGTGACATGATACAAGAAGCATGTAGAACAGGTTATGCTATCGACACTAAGCACGTCGGTCGTTGTAAAGGCTTTGGAACCTTTGGAAACTTTAGTTTCATGGCTGATCCCAACATAAACACCGTTTTTCACGATGGAGAATGACGTAGGATGTTGTCAAATGCCCGTGGTTTCTTTGAGATGGAAGTCTAGACAAAACTAAAGAACGTAGAAAAAGTAAAAAAAAAGTATAGTAAAGACTTGAAAAATCAAGGCTCATCTCGAGGGTAGCAAATATTTACTAGATCACCAAATTAAGTTGTCATTGCTCATTTTTCTCTTGTCCCTACAGTTTTAAAAATGGTATAATTATTTGTCTGGGTGCGTAATCATAACATACGAGTAGTCTGAAGCGTCGCCTTTGTCATTTCCTCTTTCTTGTAAATATGCAAACACAAGCAGTATTGAGTTTCCAAGTGTCTGCAAAAATGACTCTTTGTTTAACCTTCCGGATGACAGATTTGTGTTTCCTCTACGATCAGTTTTACATTTCCTCCATGGTCCACTTTAATGTTTACGTGTTTGATTTTTTTTTGTAATGCGATTCTACTCATTACACTTCAGTAAGACCGACCGACGACTTCACGGCGACACTTTAAAAATGCACCCGCCGCAGCTTTTGAACACATTTACTGCGCAATTTCTCTAAATAAACAGAAAGAATTGCAAGTTGGCATTGTCAGCTAAATATTGTAAATAACGACCTAAAGGCGACACAACGACTAGGATTATTGGTGAGACCTTCTTTATTATTTTTGTATTCTTTTCCCGTTATAGTTTCGTATACATGACCATGATGAGAAAAAGTGTTTTGACATGCGATTGATTATAATGCATTGTCATAATATTTTTGGTATTTCTGTATTTCTTTATTTATTCCAAGATTTCGCAACTATGTCTTCGAAGGAATCTGCGCAGTTTTCATTTACTATTGAAGAATATGAAAATTTAGAATCAGTATTACGTTTACACTTTTAATTAATGTTTGTTGTCGCAGAGCAAAATTAAGCCATTCTCTGATACGGTGTTTATTCATTACTGCCTGCACATTAGGCTCCTTTTGTGAGACCAAGTACTGGTATTTAAATATGAACCTTATTAATGTTAAAAATGCATACGTGTGTTGTTAGTTTGTTTGATCGGATATTATTTAGTTGTGATTCATATATACTTTTTGCCAATTTCTTTAAAGATATTCATGGCCCTCATACGTCAGTGACTTTTTATCTGAATCTGTTTCTTGTAATAATTTCCTGTGTATCCGTGATATTTTTCTCATTATACCATATTTTCCCTTTAAAAAACTACTATGGACATTTGTATGGTAACAATTAATGTGTACAGCCAGGCGAAATTGCCAATTTAATGTTTCACATTCAAATTTCCTTAATAAAATATCTCTATTGAAATTCTCTTCGCCCACACATCACATCATAATTGCATTTCCATTGCCTCTTTCGTCACGATCACAGTCGAACATAAGAACACCTTTCATAAAATGTCTATAGTATAGCTTCAAAGGTTTTGCATAAGAAACCAATTATGATGCCATTATTACGTAGGCGAGACTATTTTTTGCTCACCTTTGTCTCGATTATACTCTAAAATCAAAGAAATTACTCTTTGACCTTTTCCAGACAGAAGTCAGGAACACGCATAAAGCAGTCATAAATACCTTTACCTTCTTCCTGTAAAAAAATTACTACTGTCTCGTCTGGTTGGGTTTTATAGCTGCTGTCTCATTTTGGTCATTGTGCCCGAACTTGCTTATGTAAGCTCTGGTTCTTCCACAACAATAGTTTCTTTTTACTTCCAGGATATTTATTCCGCTTGAGTTTGGGCTTGATGCCTCACTTCGCGGTTACGAGTGCCACGGCCATGTATTCACTAATAGCAATAGCAAAACACCTTTCCATGTACCTACTAATTTTAGTACTACGAGAGAGCCTTGAGAAATGTGCGTAATATAACATCTTTATTTCACCTGAATGTTAGCGTACGGTTATATAGCAATATACCTTTTACAAATGGAAGTGGAACAACTGTAATTGTTAATTCTTAAAAACATTTTCCTGTTAACACAATAACACCATATACTGCTGCAGCTGTAGTGGCTATTGCAATGAGTGACCAAATTAAACCCCAACAACGAGGTGTTCCAAATAGCTCTTCTGCAAACATGACAGCGTCCGACTTTTGACCACCGCTATTAATGCTTCGACAAAGTACGTCATGAATGCAATCATAAAGTGCATGAAGTGTACAAACAGTCCCAATGGCTAGCATAGCCCATCTCAATGGATGTACTGTCATTTGCACTTTTTCTTCTAGAATCCAAAGGGCGGCTGGTACAGCTCCTACGAGCAGAATCATTGCACGAATTCCCATTCCAAAAGCGCATTTCATACCGCATAGTTTAGTGTTCTATAGTCATAAAAAAGGAAATATAATTCATTAGCACTTGTACTCAAATTTAATTTCTAATTATAGAATTGAATGTTTAGTTATTATTGTAACCGATACCTCAATTTTAAGTACTAAGGTTGTAGCAACACAAGAGATCATAAAGACCACAGCAGCAACACGAGTTGGGATTACATCCCAAGTCATGAGAATAAAAAAGGAGCCCCATAATACTGAACCGGTATAACCAGCCGATAGTGTGATCCACCGAATTCCACCTTGACTTCGAGTTAGACCTCCGAAATGTTCATTTACCTGTTAAAAAGTAAAGTCATACATGAAAATGGCAAAAATAATTTATTTAATGGCAACCCCTTTTTTAGAATTTAAACTCTCAAAAGTTCGACCTTTGGAAATACGGCAGCATATTAAATTCAAGGAAAAAAGTACTTGTAAACCATGGTAATGGTAAGCTAATAGCAGCATGGAAGCGCAGGTAGCAATTTTAAGACCATCATCAAGAATTGACCAAAAGAAAATTATTTTTATAACTACAGACTTGATAGCGATAACGGGAACAATCACTTTAAGTAATCAAATGATGGGGAGGATGTTGATTTATCTTTAGAACTGTAAGTAAACGTCTTGAAATTAAAATGCATAGCTTCGAGCTGGGATATCACGGGCTTCAACAGAGCATAACCGAATTTGATAGTCAGCTGCAATGTGGGAAGTCGGCAAGTCGGTGATTTCGGATTTTCCGGGAATTTGACGGTTTTATACATGGTCTACTGAGAATGCGACTGACTTCAATTAGGAAGACATTATACAGGGCGTTGTTGGTCACAGCTGCACAAAGATAATCAAATTGCTCGAATGCACGAGCAATGAGGAATCAAGAGAAGAGTGCGTAGGAGGAGACCGACCTCAATTCCGGTGACTTTTCCACAAGTGAGCCAAGTTGCGGACGCGTGGGAGAATTCATGAAGGAGGACGGCAACCAACTTCAACGGTGCAACCAGAATAGAACGCCATAAAACCCCTTAAAAATTACATAGTGGAAAAAATATACAAATATTCAATCAGTGAATGTAAATACGCTCCTTTGTTTTAAAATTCAGCATATTTTTACTCATTATCTTACCGGTAATAATAGCTGTGACTCCTATGGTAATAAATGCTTCGATTTGCCATGGGTTGCAGCAGCACAGTCCCAATGGTCCTTCATGCCGTCCTGACATTTCGGACTCGTGTCTCAGTCTCGACCTCGACTATAATTTTTCGTACGATTAATTTTGGTATTTTAAACGAAATGACATTTCAACCCGCGGAAGAAGCTGTATCCTTTCTGTACCTGCTACATATAATATCTAGTATTTTATCTTTTATTTTTATCATGCTTATCTATGGATATATATTGTCATTATTTCTCATATCACACTTACTTTAGGCTGTTATCTGAAAACAAATACGGTAAAGTGTTCATAGAACCATCCCGAACTGCTGTACGTTTGATTGGATTCTTGGATTCGATATTATGCTCAGCTGACGATGGACCGGACCATGAATTTATTGAACACACTATATAAATGTTACATACCAACAACCAATAAGGAAAAAAATATAGATTTTTTTTATTGAATTAATCCTTCAAATGGACACTGTCAGATGACACTCAACTACTGTGGAAAGACTGACTGGTTGTCAAAACGCCTGGTTTGCTACTGCATGACGTTTTTTGAATACTGGCTAATGCCTGTGCGTGTTTGTTGTCCTTTCATGAATCAATATAGTGCACACAGCACTGCATAATGACATCATTCTCACTTTCGCTCTCACTCTACACAGAATGATTCTTCGTCTCTTTTGGCATCCCGTCATTGCATGGAACGTTTGGCAAGCCAGCCAACTTAAACGTCATGAGACGAGCTTGCTGCTATTAACTATGTTTCCAAATGGCATTATAGCCTTATTGCCTTATAGCACATGAGCAAATCAGCCGGAAGTTTAGTACAGAACGTGCTGAGATGAGCATGTTGAAACTTTGTTGAGTTTTCATTTCCATTCACGAAAGACGGAGCTTGTAAAGTTTTCATAATCATGCATGTATTATACTAACACGTGAGTTGACTGCACTGGCTTTCATTTCACCTTGTTCGCCTCTTCTCTTAGATCCATAATTTGTCTGCACATGGCTAACAACCTTAAAGGTTAACTGCTGACTGGCAATGATTCATTGATTATTGACATACAGAGTTTAGTCCGGTGAGTTCAACTTTAAAAGATTCCATCTCGTGAGCACATTTCAAGATTGCGATGTGGAGTAGGAAAAATTTTCATAAAATGCTACTATAAATTGTGCTATTAGTGTTACTACTATATATAAATATACAAGTTGTCACGAATAGGTTATTACTACATATTTTTATATTCATATTCATGACTTGACTGAGCGTCTTTGTGTTTTTCACTCAACATTCTTAACTGAGACAAGAATAAGTACAATAGGAAGCTAATTATCACTTGTAACTCATTAGCATTTGACGTCATGGAACAGAGAAGAGTGTCATAATCACATAATGTAATTCAGCCTTTGAGGCTTTATATGGAAATGACATCAGAGTTGCTGCATTGTTATTTTAGCGTCACATTTCTAGCATCCTTCATTGGACAAGTACGTTACTAAAGAAAAGCAAGACATGCAATATCTATTTCAAATATTACATAGTTACAAGTTACAATACAATAAAATTGCGTCCTTCGAATTTTCAGGATTCTTTCCGCTTTCCATTAAGAACCTAACATACACAAAACGCACGAGAAGGCTATGCTCTGTAGTAGTTCATGTATGACACCAAATGAACCAAATGTACAGTGTGTCCCAATTTTCAATGAAGCTTAAGCGGACCACAGCTATCTGATAGTTGGAACTTGGGACATGTCCAGCCCAATGTCAACTTGTCAGCAAAAAAAATCCAAGCGAGTGCCGCCGATGGTTGAAATTACATTTTTATCGTATAATCCAGACTGTAATCTTTATCATTATAATTCAAGCAGTTGACTGAAGAGGTTGAGATTTTTGAGACCTTGCTCGTGGTTTATTATAATTTATAGTGTATTTAAGGTAGTCAGTCAGGAAACACTAACTAGGGATTTCGCGATATTGAATAATTTTTGAAATTATGGCAAGCACAGATAAAAAATTACATTGGGGAATAGCCGGAGCAGGGAAAATTTCTCATGATTTCGTGTCGGCTCTCACTTCTTCAGTGAATCATCAAGTGGTTGCTGTTGGAAGTAGAAGTGCTGTTTCAGCAAATGCATTTGCCCAGCTTCATGACATTCCAGTGGCATATGGGTCATACGATGAGTTGATTGCTGATTCAAAAGTGTCGATAGTGTACGTCGGACTTGTCAACAGTGAACATTTCCCAATTGCACGAAAATCCATTTTAAACGGGAAGCATGTTTTATGCGAGAAACCATTGTGCATTAACGCAAAAGAGAGCAAAGCACTCGTCGACTTGGCTCGAAAACATAAAGTTTTTCTAATGGAGGTAAATGAACTTGGTCTTACATCCTTAAGACTTCTCCTAATGAATATGTCAATATAATATGACGTGTATTTTATTACATTCATTACTACACGTTTAATGTGTTTAAAAAGGGTATATGGACACGACACTTTCCTTCCTTGGTTAGGTTGAAGGAACTGTTGAAACCAGAAAGCATTGGAGAAGTCGTTCAAATAACAGCCAATTTGGGAATATCATATTTGAGTAACGTGGACAACTGCAGGTTAGGATGTGATGATATGAACCTCACAATCACATTACATTAAAAACTCATCATCTTCGTCTCTCACCTTGGTCATACTAAATAAAATGAAATTGAATTTTTGGCTTGGATGAACAGATTAAATTCCCTTGGTGGTGGCTCCCTACTGTGCGTCGGAGTTTACTGCGTTCAATTTGCGACACTGATTTTTGGTAACGATCCCATCAAAATTGTGGCTGCTGGTCATTTGAACTCGGACTCCGTGGATGAGAGTATGACAGCAATTCTAACATATCCTGGAGGAAGAACTGCCACACTCATGAGCCACGTTAAAGTCACGTTGGATAATCAAGCCACAATTATAGGTACGAAGGGAACCATCACCATTCCTTCACTATTTTGTGCTCCATTGACCCTCATTACTCCAGAGGGCAAAGCGGAAGTTTTTCCAGAACCCGAATGTAAACGAGGGATTACATTTAATTACGACAAAAGCTCATGCCTGGTTTATCAAGCGGAAGAAGCTCGTCGGTGCATTAGTAAAGGTAAACAAATTCCATCTTCCTATGCACACTTGTAATTTTATTACACTTACACTGTCATATCGTTCTTGTCTTGCCTTTGCCATTTGCCTGCCCTGTACCTTCTTTCTCATACTCTTCAAGTCATCATTTAATGATTTAATGCACATTTACTTTCATTTTCTTTGCTTGCTTGAAGGTCTGTTCGAGAGCCCCAGAATGAGTCATAATGACAGTCTCGGCATTTCCAGGATCATGGATGAAATCAGGAAACAAGTGGGTGTACGTTACCAGCAAGACCAAGATTAACAAAATTCATGAACCTGTTGTACACCTAAGTTAATATATAATATTGTTCAATGAATATGTGTAAACGACAAAAGAAATAACCGGCGTCGAGCATAATATTACAAGGTTCACCTAATCCACATTGTATGATTAAATGATTATGAAAATTATGATGCTTTTAATTATATTTTTATTTTAACGTTATTACGACACTGATATCAAGCAAACATATTTTAATTAACAGTTAATATAAAACACCAGATCAAAGATTCATTAAAGATGTGATTAAAAATAGTAAACTTAAGCACCGTATAACTGTTTCAAACGTACTGTTAGTGTATTATGAAATGACAATGGGAAATAAAATATAACAATTATAGTCTGCCTGTTTAACTGT